>SCLH01002197.1:82283-107456 GCA_004367855.1 Oikopleura vanhoeffeni | reverse complement strand
ATAAAAGACGCACTTTTTGCTTTTTAATTTTTAGCCCATTTACTTTTGCACCTGACAAATGTCCGCCAAAAAAATGCGTCCTTATAACAGACCAGGTAAAAAGTGAGACCTAACATAAAAAAAATTTTAAAAATATATTTTTCTAATTTATTGAACAACTTTTCGCGAGAGCTTCTTTTAGAAATATTTATTACGTTTTGTGAGTTTCAAGACTTCAAAGATTAGAAACCTAGAATTTTCAAAAAAAAATTTGGCCCATTTAAAAAATAAAACTTTAAACTATTAAAGTGCTGTTAGTAGGACCAGTGACCGCACTTTTTTGAGGGAAGTTTCCCCGGTGCGTTATAAGAACACACTTTTTGTCAGACTTTGACAAGGGGCGAAATCGGATCGTCCTTATAAAAATACTAAACCGTAATAAATATCGGGTCATTAATATCAAATTACAAAATTGAATTTTTGGGGTCAAATTACATCATATATTCTCATTCAAAATCCATTTTTTAGCATGTTCTTCACTGGGGTCAAATTACAAAAAAATATTTAAAAAACTCATATCGACTAGAATCATTTTTCCCATTTAATTCAGATGTGCCCTTGGAAATCACTCGTAAGCATAAATGTGTAGAAATAAAATGATGATTCATGATAATATCATTTAGTAGAAAAATGGTCAACTCCAATGCTAAAAATTGACCTCAATTTATATGACGCCTTAGTGTAACGTCATTATAAAAAAATAATAGAGCTTTCATTTTTAGAAGTTTATTTTATCTCGGTGAAATCGCAACTGGCACATACGATCTGATTTTTTTAGATCAGTGACTCATCATGATTCACATACAAAAGATATTTCGGTACTGGTACATACAGATCTTTCTAAAATTTTGGGCCATAACATAACTTTTATATACGTATTACTGCAGAGCCGTTCGGTATTGGTACATACGATTTTTCTGAAATTTTCGATGTTTTTCTCTGGCGAAAAACCGATAATTTTTGGCAAATGTCCGGTAAGAACCGGAAATCGAAAAAACCAGCTCTACAGCGCAACGTAAAATAAAATTTTTTATTATGACCTAAAATATCAGAAAGATCGAATGTGCCAATTTGGCCAGACCTCAAAACAACAAAAAAATTACAGATTGTTATCCGAGAAGCCGATACGTCCTGGTAAAAACCGGCTCAGCAGTGGCACCTAGCTTGAAAGGTTATATCATTTTCCAAAATGTCAAAAAGATCGTATGTGCCAGTTCCGATCTCAACGAAATTAAATATTCTTCTAAAAAATCTAGCCAGAGTCAAATTTCTATTTTGGAGTCATATTTCATTCAAAAGCAAAAATTATCTTTTCAAAGTAATTTTCAGGAGAACAAATAAACCTCGAACGTCGCGACTGTTGGAATGTTCGGTGGGCAAATGACGACCCGAATCGTTTTGCCCTAAATGAAAAAACCAAATTGACGATTTTTCATGATAAAACTCACGAAGAACCAACAATCACTTCTGCTTTTGTGTCACTCATGAAAGATCACGAAGTTGAATGTGTTTTATTAGATGATATCATGAAAAGACCTGAAGACCCAAGACCAAGGAAAGTTTATTATAATGAATACACTTATAGTGATATGACTTGGCTTCGGACTGGAAGGAAGTAAAAACAGCACTGTGATTTCTGTCTATAGGGACAATTTGGGGAAAATGTGGCCAAAACCGACGCTTTTTTATCTTGGTCCGTCCCTCTATAAGGACAATTTGGGTAAAATATCAAAAGGGTAAATTTTTTAAAAATTTCTCTAAAACACCTCTTTTTCGTAAAAATATGAGCAAAAAAAAAAGGTCTTCATATTAAGACAGATTGATAAGGACAATTTGGGAAAGTTTTGCTAAGGACAATTTGGGAAAATCTCGCCTGTCCTTATAGACAGAAATCACAGTATAAATATTCATTAACACTTTTATAGGAAATCAGTGCCTTAAAAATGTTTTAAACATCATGAACCCTATCTTGGTTAATTTTAAGAATTTATGAAGGTTTCCGGAGAGCTTTTCGTACCTTTTAACTCCGCCCACCCTACTCACTCATTTTTCTCGAATACCATACCAGATATGAACAAACAGTTTTTTATATGTGTTGCCAAGTAAATTTGTGGCACTCAATTTTTTTTCTCTCCTTCAACCGGTTGGCCGGGATTAACCTTTGAAATTACAGTTTTTTTCAAGGCAAATCAGGAGAATTTTTGAGATTTGTTTCATAAATAAGTACTCTAAAAGCTCAATGCAGAAACTAGTAACCGGTTATCTATGATATAGGCAATTTCAGAATAAAATTTGAGGAAAATGGAAAATCGTTTTTTTTTTCGGAAATTCATCAAAAATATAGTTCAAGCAGTTAATGTATAGGTTAGATAAAAGTTTTGATAAGTGGAAAAGGGGTTCTCAGTTGCATAACGCTCTGTGATTGGCTGTCTCCAAAATACTTCGAGCATTTCATTGGCCAAAAAAGCTAATTTACAGAAAACGAAAACTAGTTACCTTATTGCTGGTAAACTGGTTAGTAGATTGGAAGACCGAAAAAAAATTGAGATGTATCAACTTATTGACCCTGGTATACATTTGGAATTTTTTGAATCGGATGTACCCTTCTCGAAAACATACAAAAGCATTTGATTATCTCTTTTTCGCTTATCAAAACTTTTATCTCGCCATAGACAGTTGTAATATCAGGATGAATTTCAACTCAAATTAACAAAATTTCACGATAGGGCTTTTTTAGTTGTCAGTTGAATTTAAAAAACTGTTTCTCGATATCCCCTATGGTCTTCCCGTAATCGTTATGGGGGGAGGTGGTTGCTTTAAAAAATGCTTTAATTATGTTATTTTTGATAAATTAAAATAGTTGTCATTGGTTTTTGTAATATTTTGATAATAAACTGGTAAAAGTGATATTTTTGTCCAAGAATCTGAAATGTTACGAAAAGTGCGCGAAACTATCGAAAAACTTGGAATCGAAGCTGGTAAAGATTTAATTCTGAAATCTCCATCTCCAAAACTGTGGCGTATTCTTGGCGAAGCCGCAATGCAGGAGTTAAAACTGGATGCGGCCGAAGAAGCTTTTATTCATTGTAAAGATTATTTCTCAATCACTAGAATTAAAAAAATAAAAAATTATAAAAATGAAGAAATTAAAAGAGCAGAAGTTGACGCTTATTTTGGCAGACACGATAAAGCAGAACAACAATACAGATCTATTGATAGGTAACCATTATTAAGTAAAACAATATTTAAACGTTTTCTTAAAAAATGTTTTTTGTTTTAAATTAAGGTAAGCCCGAGAAAACTTTTTTTTGCCTACGGTAGGTGATTTTTGATATGATCTAGGAAATTGTGAATAAAAACAAACTAAGGTCGTTTTTTTTAGGTAGGCCCACTTGATTTCGACTGGGAGAACTAGACAAGATAGCGACAAATGGTTTTTGGCATGTAAAAAATAATCGGAAAAAAATATACGGTAGAAATAGTGTGGATCACGTGATCGGAAATAAGTCATCGAAATTGCTTTGCGAATTACGGGAACGGTAATCACCCGGAAAAAAGAAAAATTTTACCTCTAAAATGCGGTTACGATTCAGATAAAAACAGTTTGTCGTTATCTAGTCTGGTTCTCTCAGAACAGATACCCCTTTAAGTGGGCCTACCTAAAAAAAAGCGACCTAAGGGATTTTTTTTTAATTTTACCAATAAAGTGTTCAAAAAAGCAAAACCGTTTTTGAAATCTTTTCTTGGAATTTTCGAAATAAATTCAAGAATAATTTCAAGCCAAATGATAGGCAAAAAGTTTTCGAAAAATGCTAATTTTGGAAAACGGGACATAAATGGGACAAAATTAGTTTTTAGGGGTAGCCATTATCTTTAGTGAGTCACTCCTAGAGACGCTATTCAAGTCAACTCCAGGATCACCCTACTTATCAAGAACATAATTCTTTTGTTGTTTGAACAATTATTTTTTGTTAGTTTTTTCGACGAGCTTTTACGTAAATTGGCTAGTTTAATTTTCCATTAAATTTAATCTGTTTAAGGAGGTTGTGGGGTCTAAAACTTATCGTTAGATCTATGAGAAATAGCGCAGAATTTAAACCGGTAGCCCAAAAAGAGGGGGGGATAGGGTGGATGCCTTCAAATAAAAACAGAACTTAGTTCAGTTATTTCAAAATGTATTATTATTCAATCATTTATACACAAAATTGTATTGATGACTCAAACGACGGCGGAATTTTCATAAATGTTCCGAAAATTCTACGACTTCAAACGAGCCAAAATTTCTTTATTTTTTTATCGAGCTCAGGAGCGCCTCTAGTCAAAAATCGTAGAACGTAAATCAATAACGATTTAGCCAAGGTTTTTTAAAGGACACCAAAAAATATTGTAAATAACTCGAAGCTTAGATATGGTATCATCAACCGGTTTTCGCATCGTATACCTGAACCAAATTAAAATCGGTTAAATTTGTTTTCAGATAATTATGAAAATTCTAGATTTCAAAGAAACAAATGTGACCATAAGATGTCTCATATCAATACAGACTGAGCTTTCTCGTAAAAACGAGAAAACTCATGCTGTATAACTGAAAATTGGCCAGAGAGTGCTAAAAAAATAACGTTAAAAACTCCCTAAACGGGTTAAAATTACCGGTCAACTGGGGAAATCGAAAAAAATTATGTCGAATGAATTTCGGTCTGGTACACAATGCAAAAAAAACGTTTGGTGATACCATGTCTGATCTTCAAGTTCTTCAAACTATTTAGTTGTGTCCTTTAAAAAAATAAACCCAAGTTTTTGAATATTCATTCATCTGCATATTTTATTATGTTTAGCTAGACCGTCATTAATTTTTGGCCAGCGAAATAAAAAAGACCCTACAACCCCCATAACTTTATTTAAGCTTCAGATCAATTTTCCGTTTCCATATTTTGATTTTAGAATCGATTTGGCGACAGAACATCGAAAACTTCTTGGACAAGATGAAAAGGTTCTAGAACTGATCAAAGTGACTCATGACAGTGCACTAGCCGACGATAACCAATTGAGAACTTCCCTACAAAATGTTGGCATAAAGGTAATCATAAGAAAAATTTTAACCGGCTCGTGTGATACCGGAAATTGAACGATACAATTTTAAAAAATCGGTTCTGAGAAGACGACAAATAATTCGAGGTCATTTTTTTGTCAATAAGTACATATGTATACTTGTATGTATACAATGTATACTATACATGTATAATTTTTCCTCAGAATTTTTTTGTAATTTTATACCCCAATTTTTTTTTCTAAATCGAAAAAACTGTAATTTGACTATTTTAGGGGTGTCATATGACAAACGTTTTCTCTTGAAAATTACCGAGATAAGAATTTTTTGATCTCAAAACCTCTGGGTTTCAAATAACAAAAAAAATCTGCCAAAAGTTTAAACAAAAATTTGTTCTTAACACCAAAATTTTTTTCGAAGAATGTGCGTTAATCTCAAAACCGACGTTTAAAATTTTTACCGGACATCCGGTTAAAAATTGGGCCATTTATTTATTCCTTGGCTGTGGTATACACAAGCCCGTTTGCGAATACCTTGTTCTGTTTTCAAATTTCCGCAGCGGAAAACCTACCTAAAAACGGTTACCTAAAAAAGTTACCTAAGAAACGTTAAAAAATTTATTATTAAGGCAGCAGATGAAAAAAGATGGGATGAAGCTTGCGATTATCTGAGTCAAGCTGGTGAAACAAAACTGGTAAGCTATTACTTTCGATGTAAAAGATAATTTATAAAAGGCTAGAGATTATTTCAGAAGGGGCATTTTCAAATTTGGGATTATTTCACATCTTTCAAAATTTAGTTTATTGTTCAATTTTGTTTTAATTGGGAGCATCTTTCATTATTCTTAAATTGGAGTCATGTTACATTCCATATTGCATTTTAGTTTTTCTTTATTTGGGTTATTTTACACTTTGTGTAATATGAGTCTTTTAAATTTAGGCTTTAGCTACCTATGTAGCTTTTTTAGATCAACCTACCCAATCCGTACAACGGCCGATTATGTACAACGGCCGATTATGCACAACGGCCGATTATGTACAACGGCCGATTATGTACAACGGCCATTGTACAACGGCCGTTTGACAACGGCCCCTAATGTGATATCAGGACCTAAAAATTACCTGTAAATATCGTTAATAAAACCAAAGTGCCTCTCTGTAGTGATGATAGGGTGGCCAAACTACTAGTATTTTAATATCGGATTTTAGCAACGACTTATCAAAGTTCTTAGTAAGCTCAAATGTCCAAACATCTTAACCCTCGGAGGCTCCGGACTATTTTCAAAAACACCTGTAGATTAAAGACCGAAAAAATTGCAGGTTATTTCTGAGGAAGTCACTTTTTAGATAATTAAATTTTTAATCTTTTCCATTATTAATTTTGTTCTGACGTCTATCCTTCCTCACAAAAAATTGTGTAGGTAGAGCACCAATATGTGAAATGTCATTTTCTTATAGGTGTTAATTAAAGTCAAATTTAAATCTACTATTAAGTTGAAGTATCTTAATCTCGAAACTAGATACAATAAGTTCCAAGCACTTTTACTTTTCCGCGTCATAGCTCTCAAAAGTTTCGCCACACGTTAAGTGGCGCAGGAGCCTCCAAGGGTTAAAGAAAAGAAATCGGCGCATTTTGAAAAACTCATAATAAATAAGTTTATAATCTCAAAAGTTTCTGAAAAAATTGTAAAATTAGTCCCATTCAAACAAATTTATTAGTGGTTTTTAATCCAATAAATTTATTAATTTTTGTTTTCTAGAATATCCGAGCAAATTTTATGGCGGGTAACTGGTCTGCTATCCAGTCTATCGCAGAAGCGTTATTGGATGGTTCTGAAGAGTTGTTAGAGTGTGCCCATCTTTACCGGTCTCTGGGCCAATCAGAACTCGCCGTTTATTGCTATTTGAGAGGTGGAAACCCACAGCAGGCCTGCGAGTGCGCTATAGAGTTAAATGATTGGCAAATTGCATGTGATTTGGCTCAAAAGCATAATATCAAAAACGTTTCGCAAAGATTGGAACAAAAAGCAGCGAAATTATTAAATAACAATTTAGATTTACAGGAAAGGGTCAAAAAATCAGCTTTTTCATCAAAATTAAAGTTTTTTTTATAAAAAATAATTCATTTTTATCAAAATTTAATTATTATATTAAATTTTTTTAATCATTTTGAACCCCTTTGCAGGCATGTCAATTATATCGAAAAGCTGGAAATTTTCTACAGTCAGCTCGATTATTATTCAATGTTGCCGCCACCGAAGCAAAAAAACCATCTCCCGTGCCTCTACGAGTTAAAAAGTTATACGTTTTGGCTGCACTGTTAGTAGAACAACATCACGAGCAACGAAAAGCTCAAACAGGAAGAAATGATACTTTAGGAGTTCTCGAGGGTAAGAAAACCACAATAATACACTAAGAAAAATTATTCAATTAAATGACAAATTTGTCAATGTTAAAAAAATTTTGTCGAAAGATTTTTGATCGTTTTTCAGAATGTGTTTATTGTTTATAAACGCTATTTGCATTGTTTTTTATTCGTTTTTTTTTGGAAACATTTTCGGTGGATTTTCAAAAATTATCGACAATTTTTTCAAACAAATTTCTATCGTTTTTTATTGAAAAACTTTTGTTACACCGTTTTTCGAAAAATTATCGATGATTTTTTTTGAAAAGAAATTTATCTTTCTTCCGACAACAAAATTTTGATCATTTTGTCTAGTTTTTTTATAAATCTTTAATTGTTTTCGAAAAAAAATTTTGATCGTTTGTCGAAAACATTTTTTTTTTCAAAAATATTCATTGTTTTTTTAGTTCGAATTATTTTATCTTAATTTTTACGAAAAAAATTTTCTTAGTTTTTTATTTTAAATCTTTTCTTGGTCTGAAATTTTGAACTTTTTCAAAATGTGATTTCAGGAGTACTTCGTGAAGAACGAAAAGATATCGAATCAAGTTCAATGGTAGATTCAGCGTGGAGAGGAGCAGAGGCTTGGCACTTTTATATCCTTGCATGTAAACAGCTATACAGTGGCTATCCCGATGCAGCAGCAACAACCACAATCAGTTTAGGAAACGGTTAGCAAATTAATGCTCTATTTTTGTTCTTTAAGGGAGTGAGGGTCGATATTTGAATGTTCTCAAAAATAATTTCTTATCAATCTATTTGGTAGAGAATTTTCCACCGCGTTTTTTGGCTAATATATTTTTTCTGATTTGATATTTATGCAAAAAAACTTGTTTTTAGTAGTTTTGAAATTAATGGTGAAATTTAAGGGGATTTAAAATTACTAGTAAAGGTACCAATTTCGATCGAAAAATTTTTTATTCATAAGTTAACTTATAAAAATTTTGAAGAAGCACATTCACCTCGAAATACTGCACAAAAAAGGTTTAAATTCAATTTTCACTTTTTTTCTCAAAAATATTTTCGTATTTTTTTAAAAAACCTTAGAAAAAGCACATGAGCACCCGAAAATATATATTTTGATGGATCAAAAAATCTCGAAGTTTTGTTTTGGTAAAAAAATTTTTAACCATCGTTCAACAAAAAATATATTTATAACTACTGTCGTATGTGGCTATAAGGACTGCGTTTATATGGACAAAACGACAAAAATTTGCCTGTCCTTATAGCCACACAGGACAGTATTTATAAACTTATTTTTTTTCAACTTTTTTTTTATCAAAAAAAATTTATTTTAAATTTTTTGTTCGAGAACTTTTTCATAAAGATGTATTTGTAAACCAAATGTAGCTCCATTTGAAGATTTGATTGATCCGGTGAAACTTTACTCTCTGCAAGCTACTGCTGCGGCGGCTGCCAGACGATTTGGGCTGTGTTCTAGAGCATTTACTCGGCTAGAATCTCTTCCGTCTCTCACCACTGAACAAAAAGATCAGTACACTCAACTTGCCATCAAAATATTTCAAAAATATAAACCACAAGATTAGGGTACGAACCAAAACTCTACTCAACTAACAAAAAATATACACAAAGTGATTTTGAGAATAAGTAACATTTTGAGATCTTTAGTGGCCATAAAATTAGATTTTAATATTCGTTAATTTTTAACATTTTTTATCAATTTTTCCTCGGAAACCTGTTCTTTAACGTACCAAAAAGATGGTTTATTTTCTTTTTATGGGGAAGTAAACATTTTTCGTATGACCCTTTTTGATATTTATGGGACGCGTCTTATTAAAGCACTTCACTGTCCATAAGGACAGTTGTACTATAGTTAGGTTGTGCACCGCTATTCACCTATAAATGCGAAAAAAAATGGAACAAATTACAGCGCGAAAAAATTGAAAAAAAAATTGGGGGATTTTTAAATGGCGGTCAAAATTAAATTGGCGGTTTGCAGGAGCGCGTCGTGCGCAAGAAATTCCATTAAGTACAAGTTGTGGCCCGTAAAATTCTACCCAAGATAATCAAATGAAAAAGTAGGGGAAATAAATTTCATTTTCCGCCTACGCATTTTCGATGGTTTAATTTTTCTAACAAATGACCATTTGTTTTTAAAAAGCAGAAAAAATTGTTTTCTAGAGTGATTTTCTGACAACCAGGGGCCAAATTTTTTTTTACCATTTTGATCATTTTATTTGATAACAAGAACCCCCCTGAGGTCAAAAAAAATTCATGAAACTACTGAAGTTAAATGTCTTTGAAAGGACCACCATTCGTTTCTAACGCATTTTTAAACTTTAAATATTTTTTTTTCTTGGTCAACCCGCCTCCGAACATAATTTTCTAGACATAAAATGATTCCGAGCAGGCAAGCGTTTTATCTGTCCAAATAGAGTCAAAATTTGGGTTTGACTAGATTTTGCTCCGAAATCTTTTTTACTTTTTTTGATAAAAATTTTCCTGGTTCGCACCCTACATTAGATACCAATCAATATGATAGGATGCATAAAGACACAAAGATTCCTACTTGCATTGTGTCTGGTAGACCGCTGACGGATTGTCAATTTTGGATGTGTTCAGTGTGCAGACACTGTGCATATGAACAGGAAGTGAACCAACTCATTATTTGCCCACTTTGTCATAATCAAATCCAGGGCTAATTTTGTACTTTCATATTCACGGTTTATTTCAAATTATTCATTCACGGCTATTTCATGATTATTCAGAACTACAGTACCTGCGACCCAAAATTTACTCTTTTTTCGAAAATTTCAAGGACGACTTTGAAGTCGCCGGAACTGTTTTTATTGATATTTTATAATTTTACAAAAAAATTTCAGAGCTAAAGTTATTATTGCAAAAGATCTATACTTAAAAATAAATTGGGTTTTATGGCTTCTCAATAAGGAGGCTACTTTCAAAGCGTATGTTTATAAGGACGGCCATTTTTTAAAAGCTGCCTGTATATGGACAAAACGACACCCTTAAAAGTTTATGAATAATAACCATAATGATGTATCGTTTATAAAATTTTCTAAAAATCACTTTTTTATTTTTTTTAGAAATAATGGATGTTCTCATAATTTAAGCTCTTAAAACCAGAAAAAAGTTAATTGGGTCAATCTTGTTTTCAAAAAAGTTGATTTTCAAGAAAAAAATTTTAAAAAAGTTTTCAATTTTTTTTTGAAATTTTTTTTTTTAGATAATGTAAGGGTTAATTTTATATATTCACAAAAAACCACGTTTTTACATGGCCAAACCGACAAAAATTAAATTGTCCTTATTGGCTCATTTGATCGTAGCGTTTTCATAGAAAAATTCATTCTATCATTTTCGAACTTTTATTCAAGGCACAGTTAGGCCTCTAGCGCCACTTAGTTCAGTGGATTCTATTTTTGTATTATATATACTTTGAGTTGTAACCTATTTCCTGTATCAAAAACTTTTATTTTTATACTTTCAACTTATTTTTTATATGTCATAAAATTGTATTTTTAACAAAAAAAAACTGGAACCTTTTGTTAAGATGCCCCCAAAAAAAGCTCCCGTGAGAGCTCCAGTGGCAAAAAAACCAGTTGCAAAAGTAACTGCACCGGTTCGAGGAAAACCAGGTGGTGTCATAAAAGGCAAACCAGTTGGTTCGAAAGCTGGTTCATCATCAACACCAGCAAAACCAAAAGGACCATCCAAAGAAACCTTAGCGGCCATAAAAATACAAAAATATGCCAGAAGATATTTAGGGAACTTTTTTTTAGGTGACCCTTTGACTTTTGGGCATTCCAGAACGGATTATTTTTTATTGTTTCTCAATCGGATGTTTGGTCCGTCAGTAATTGGTGTCAAAAAAACGGAAAAATTCGATCTGAAAAATTAACTTTTAGAGTACTTTTGGCCTCTAGGAAACCTTTTGGGGGAAACCTTTTCATGTAATTTGACACCTTTAAAAAATTAAATGAAAAAAAACGAAAACATTAATTTGACACCAAGTCTCTTTACAGTGAGTCTAAGTAGACAAAACGGGGTTTTGTTCAAACAAAAATAATTAATGGTATGGCGCGCCTTGGCGGTTTCTACATTTTATGCAGTTATTTTGTCATTTAAATGCACATAATAAATCGTTTATGTTTGAAAGCACAAACAAGCCTGATAACATCAAAAAAATTTTTGCGTTTTTTTTATTTTTTTTAGGTCTAAGCGGACAAAAAGAGATTTCAAAAAGTTTCCGCTTGGCCAAAAACCACAGTAATTAAATTTTTAGAGGTTTAAAATTACAAAAAATAGCCAAAATATTTCTGAGATAAACTGACATTACGGTAAATCTTGAAATCTGTTTAAGAATTTCATGAAGTCGAAGGGGTCACCTTAAAAAGCTACCTTAGCACAGAAACAGTTGAAAAAATTGAAGAGTGAAAAAGAAGATTATGATAAACTTATTGAAAAACTTCAAAATCAAGCTTTTGTCGATTTAGTAAACGCAGAAAGAGAAAAAGCTGAAATTGAATTTCAAAGAAGGATTCGCTGTTCCTATTGTACATATTTTATAATGTATAACTTTTTTCTATGTGTTACTTCAGAGCGTATTTTTCGATTTCTTTTTTAACCGGTAATTTCGATGTTTCGCGGACAAACAGATTTTTGCATGTTCCGGTAAACCGGAGGAATCGAAAATCGCCTGACAGCGACAACGTAATGAAAGTTATACAATGACCAATCCAAAGCACGATTGCATTGCTGCCTCAAACCGTTTATCTTATCTAACAAGAACTTTAGTAAAAAAATAATCACTGGCTTGTTTCAGAAGTCACTTATATACCTGGATCGTTTTTTCGCAGCGGAGTTTTACTTTATCTTTGTTCCTTGAAATTCAATTTCAGTTTTTCTCTTCTGCGTTAACTAATCGACAAAAGCTATTTGAATTTTCAATAGTTTATCATAACTTTTTTTCAACTTTAATGTTTAACGTTTCTGTCTAAGTAGCCCTTTTAAGTGACACCCTTGATTCCTAATTCATTTAATCTCAAATGCTTTTTTGTAATTTACACTTGAAATATTATGAAAAAATTAATTGTGCCATAAGAGATGATGAACTAAATCTTACAGTAGTGTGGTTTAAACGGGGACTTTCTAACGATGGTCAAGAATCTGACGTGCCGTATAAAACAGTTTGGGATCAACTGGCCTGTCGTTGTAAAAGTTTGAATGTCCAAACTGCGTTTAAGGGGTCCGGTCCGTAAAAAAAAGTATACATGACTATGACAAAAAATCGGATGTGGCGGTCCGCTTGTGCTAGCATCTTGTGATCTGGTACTATAGGCAAAGCAACCAACATTTATAATCCTATAATAATAGAATAATATTTCTTTCACATTAAGACGCAATGAAGCTTTCTTAATAAAAATAAAAAAATTCAAATTTCTGTATATTGAAGTAATCGGTAAAACATATTAATTAAACAAGTCTAGACATTATGCAAACACTTATATATCGATGTTATTCTCGAAATCTTAGCTTGAACTTGATCAGGGATTATCATTAATATCCAGAAGTTATATGGCAACTAATCGCACGCAGAGAATTGCCGCGAAAACTATTAGCTTTTAGGTCACTATACTTCTCTTTTTATACTGGAACCTTATCGAGGTCAATTTGAATTGATTTGACTCTGTTAAAAGTTTTTTTATTGAACTTCACATCTGAACTTTGTCATCAGAACTTTGTTTGTTCTAAAATTTGTATCTGATGTTGTCTTAACTTTCGTATCAATTATACAAGTCTAGATTTATTATTGGGATGTTCATAATCATCTCTGAAGTACTGCTCCAGTATTTTTTCTCGTTATGCATTTCATACAAAGGATAAACATTGATATTATTATCCGATGTTATATCACATCTAGATACGCCCTTTATTTCTCGATTGTGAATCTCTATGCACTTTTCAGACGTTTGGTAAATATTTTTTAACGATCAGTTTTTTCTAATCCATTTTTTGAGTTTTAGAGTTTTGGCATTTTTATAAAACAATTTTCTGAACCTATATATTACCAGAAAATTGCCCTCTACAATAACTGTCATTAAAATTATGATTTATCGCTTCTTATCATCCTGCCAAGCTTTCATATTTCTTTTGATCCCGAGAATTTTGTCGAGCTTTGTAATTTGTGAGTGCGAAATCTCTTGATCAAAGAACGCGCTCCATAACAAAATTATCACCGTTTTGAAATAATAGTTCCTGCTGAATTCAAGCAAATTTCAGAGATATAACTATCGATATAAAATTTGATCAATAGTGTGGGACCTTTGTTTATCATAAAATACTGTTTTACCGATAACTTCAAATACTAGGAAAAGTCATTGTTGTTATTTTTTAGCAGAGCTCATTTGCGGTTAATGGGAAAGAAATAAATAAAACCGAATTTATTAAGGATTATTAAAATTTGTGTATGCCTTCACGGCGCCCTAATAGTAACAGCAAGAGAAGCGAGACCCCAACTAAATTCTTTTGTGATTTATGTATTCTAGTATAACTTTTTTCAGCGGCCGACCCTTAAACTCCTGCAGGCTTGAAACCAACCAATCTCAACCTGTCCGTTTAAATGCCTCTACGTCACAGTTTGACCTACTTTGGTCAATTACAGCGTCGATCTTTTCGAATCTCCGCTTTTTTACCACGGCTAAGACTAGCAAATCTCAGAAAAGTTAGCATTTGGCTATTGCCCTGGGGTAAAAGAGAGAGAATTGAAAAAGACTCACGCTGTACATGCTTCCGGTTTAATTAATTTTTAGGAGGTGAAAATAAGAAAGTCCCAAAAGGTTCTAGAGCAAAAGACTACTCAAACGTTAGATTCTTTCAGATCGTAATTTCCGGTTTTTGACGAACTTCTAGACGTCATCCGATGTAACAACAAATAATAATCGTTTGGTAACCAAGTAAAGAGGCAACCAAAAAAATCCCTAAATATTCTGGCAATTTTGTATTTTAATGGCCGCTAATGTTCTGTGTGATTTGGCTTGTGTGCTGGAGTGAGATGACTCAACAGCTCGACACAACGGTTCCTTTGTGACACCACTGTTTTCTCTGACGTGGTTTCTTTGCAACGTTTTTTGGCCTGGAGCCTCACAGGCTTTTTTGGGCATCTTAACAAAATGTCTTTTTTTGTTAAAAATACAATTTTATGACTACTAAAAAATAAGTTGAGTGATAAAATAAGTCTTTGATCAGGAAATAGTTTCATCAGTTATTCATTACAAAATAGAATCCATGAACAACTCGGCGCTAGAAGGCCAAATTGCCTTGAATAAAGTTCGAATATGATGCTATCCTCAGCTTTGAAAACGCTTAATTGCCTCCGAAATACGAGCCTTTCTCATCATGTTGTAATCCATTCTTCAGTCTAGATATTTTTTTCAAGTATTTTAAACATTGTGTAAAAAGTGACTCATATTTACGTGATATTAATTTAACCCTATTAACACATGTATATTTTTAATTTATCTATCTAAAAAAATTGAAAACTTTTTTAAATTTTTGTCTTGAAATCAATTTTTTGAAAAAAGATTGACCCAATTTAACTTTTTTCTGGTTTTAAGAGCTTAATTATGAGACAACTCATTATTCTAAAAAAATAAAAAAGTGATTTTTAGAAAATTTTATAACCGATGAATCATATATGGTTATTATTCTATAAACTTTTAAGTGTGCTTTTGTCATTAAGATGCTTTTAAATGGCTCTTATAAACGCTTTAAGTAGTTTATTGAGAAGCCATAAAACCCAATTTATTTTTATATTAGATCTTTTGCAATATAATTTAGTTGAATTTTTTGTAAATTTAAATATTAAATAAAACAGTTCCCGGCGCTTAAGTCGTCCTTGAATTTTCGAAAAAGAGTAATTTGGGTCGCAGTACTGTATCGTATGAATCAAATAGCGTGAATGATATTTGAATAACCGTGATTGAAGTCAAAATTAGCCTGGATTGATTATGACAAAGTGGGCAATAATGAGTTGTTCACTTCTGTTCATATGCACAGTGTTGCACACTGAACACATCAAATTGACATCCCGCCAGGGTCTACGACACAGCAGTAGGTCTTTGTTCTTATGCATCCTATTCATATTGATTGGTACTAATGTGGGTGCAACAGGAAAATTTTATACAAAAAAGGAAAAAGAATTTGGAGCAAATCTAGTCAAACCAATTTTGACTCTATTTTGGACAGATAAAACCTTGCCTGCTCGGATCATTTTATGTCTAGAAATTTTCACGGAGGCGTTGACCAAGAAAAAATATTTAGTTTGAAATGCGTGTAGAAACGAGTGGTGGTCCTTTCCGACTTTAACTTCAGTAGTTTCATGAATCTTTTTTGACTCGAGGGTTCTTGTTCAATCAAATGTCAAAAACATGTAAAAAATTTGGCCTGTTGTCAGATAATCACCTGAAAACAGTTTTTTGCTTTTAAAAATGGCATTCTGTACAAATTAACCATCGAAAATGCGTGAGCGAAATGAAATTCAATTCCCTACTATTTTCATTTGATTATCTTTGATTTCGGGCCAAACTTGTACTTATGGTTCTTTCCGACGCGCTCCTGCAAACGCCATTTATTTTGCGCCATTAAAAATCCGCCAATTTTTTTCAATTTTTCGCCTGTATTTCTTCATTTTTTCGATTTTTATGTGAAACTGTGCAACTAACTATAGTACACCCTGTCCTTATGGACGTGAGTGCTTTAATAAACGGTCCAATTAAGTATACTGTAAAAAGCGACTCATACGAAAAGTGTTTACTTCCCCTAAAACAGTAAACCATTTTTTTGGTACGTTAAGAACAGTTTCCGTGGAATTGTGATTAAAATGTTAAAATTAACGATATTTAAAATCTATTTTCTCTAGAAATCCAATGTGTTTATTTCAAATCATTATGTGATATTGTTTTTGTTGAGTAGAGTTTTGTTGGTACCCTAATCTTGGTTTATATTTTTCATTTTGATGGCAAGTTGAGTGTACTGATCTTTTTATTTCGTGGTAGAGGCGGAGGTTTAGCGAGTAATGCTCTAGACACATCCAATGTCTGTTGCAGCCGCCGCAGCAGTAGCTTGCAAAGAGTAAGTTTTCCGGATCATCAATCTTAAATGGAGCTACATTTGGTTTACAAATACATTTATAAATCGAAAAGTTTTCGAACAAAATATTAAAATAAATTTTTTTTGAAAAAGTTAAATAAGTTTTATAAGTGGTGCTATAAGACAGCAAATTTTTGTGTTTTTCCATAATACCAGTCCTTATAGCAATACGACGTAGTTATAATATTTATTTTTGTTGAAGCGATGGTTAATTATTTTTACCAAAACAAACTTCCGATGATTTTTTTGATCATCAAATATATATTTTCCAGGGTGGCCAGTGTGTTTCAAGGGTTGTTAAATTCCGTAAAATATTCGAAGTGAAATTGAAGTTCCTTCTTTTGTCATTTTCTGAGAATTTTCTTCAAAATTTATTTATTGTTAGAAAATGTAAGTTTAGACATTATGAGAGAGTGAAATGTTTTCGATTTCTGAAAGGTTAACTGTTTATATTTAATAAATATTTCCCGATCAATGGCACCTTTTATGAATTAACTTAATTTCACATTAATTTCAAATACTAAAACGATTGTTTTGATAAATATTCGACATTAGAAAAATATATCGTATAGCTCAAAAACGTGGAAATTCTCCAAATAGATCGATAAAAATATTTTTGGGACATTATCAATATCGACCTCTCCTTAAAGAACAAAACTAGAGCATTAATTAGCTAACCGTTTCCTAAATGATTGTCGGTGTTGCTGCTGCATCGGGATAACACTGTATACTGTTTACATGCAAGAAGAATATAAAGTGCAAGCCTCTAGCTCTCTCCATCGTGAATCCACCATTGAACTGATCGATATCTTTTGTTCCTTCCGAATACTCTGAAATCAAGTTTAAAAATTTAAAATTTAGACAGAAGATTTAAACCTAAAAAGACTATGAACAATTTCTTTTCGTAAATTAAGATAAATAATTCGAAATAAAACAATGATTTGTGAAAAAAAATCACAACAGCAAAATTTTTTCGAAAACCATTAAACGATTAATAAATAAGACAAATGATCAAATTTTGTTCGAGAAGTAATTTTCAAATAATATCTTTTTCGATAAAATCATCGTATTCGCACAACGTGTAACGAAAGTTTTTCATAAAAACATAGAATTTGGTTTGAAAAATTATCGATAATTTTGAGAAAACCACCGAAAATGATTTCAAAAAAAACAAAAAACTATGCATATTTTTATACGTGAATATTTCACGTTTATAATGTCTTTGAACTTGATTTCTTGACATATCTTTCTGGATTTCAAAATCTTTTTCCTAATAGCATATGCAGTTTTGAAGATTCAATTTTCTTAGTGTTTATTTGGTTTCTACCCTCGAAATCCTAAGTTTCATTTCTTCCCTGTTTGAGCTTTTCGTCTGCTTGATGTTGTTTTTCCTACACGAGTGCAGCCAAACGTATACTTTTTAATCGTAGAGGCACGGAGATGTTTGTTTGCTTCGGGGCGCGACATTGATAATGATACGGAGCTGACGGTAGATCAAATTCTCAGCTGTTTACGATATATTGACTCTGCAAAGGGGTTCAAAATGATTAAAAAATTTTGAATCTAAATCATATTTTGATAAATGTTTATTTTTATAAACAAAACTTTAATTTGTGGATGAAAGCTGATCTTTTGCCCTTTCTGTAAATTAATTGTTATTTAATAATGTCGTGCTTATTTTCCAATCTTTGCGAACGTTTTATATTTGTTTTGAGTCAAATCACATGCAATTTGCCAATCATTAACTATATCGCGCACTCGCAGACTTGTGGGTTTCCACCTCTAATAGCAATAACGGCGAGTTCTGATTGCAGAGACCGGTAAAAGATGGGCACACTCTAACACTCTTTCAAACATCAATAACGCTTCTGCGATAGGACTGAGAGAGCAGCCGGTTACGCTCCATAAATTGCTATTTTTTCTAGAAAACAAAGATTAATAATTTTATTGGACTTACGAAAAGAACCGTTTTTGTATACTTTTGTAGGTACTTTTACAATTTTTTCAGCTTGCGTTTAACTTATTTGTTAGGTTTTTCAAATTGCCGCCGATTTCTTTCTTTACCTTGAGTNAAATTACAAAAAATAGCCAAAATATTTCTGAGATAAACTGACATTACGGTAAGTCAAAGGGGTCACCTTAAAAAGCTACCTTAGCACAGAAACAGTTGAAAACATTGAAAAGTGAAAAAGAAGATTATGATAAACTTATTGAAAAACTTCAAAATCAAGCTTTTGTCGATTTAGTTAACGCAGAAAGAGAAAAAGCTGAAATTGAATTTCAAAAGGAACAAGAAATAAGACGTAGAAAACTCGCTGCGAAAAAACGGATCCAAAGGTAAATATTTGACTTCTGAAACAGGCTCCGTGGATTCATTTTTTTTCTACTAAAGTTCCGTTTTGTTAGATAGATCAAAACGGCGTTTGAGGTCAGGCCAAATTGGCACATTCGGTCTTTTTGATATTTTGGGTCATTGTATAACTTTTCATTTTACGTTGCGCTGCAGAGCCGGATTTTTCGATTTCCGGTTTACCGGACATTTGCAAAACATCGGTTTTTCGCCGGAAAAACATCGAAAATTACCGGTTAAAAATAGGAAATCGAAAAAACGGCTCTGAAGTAACACATAGCTTGAAAAGTTATACTATTATAATAATGTGATGTGTACGTGAGATGAGGAGACAGTCGAGATTTCCCTTCAAAAAACCTTCTCGAAGGTTCGATTTTGGTTAACCAGGATCCAAAAAATATTATCAGGGTAGTATTATAATATGGCCCACAATTTCAGAAAGATTGAATGTATTAGTACGGACATATCTTTTTAATGTGGCTCATCTTTAAAAAAAATCACACCAAAGTAATAAATACAGTAAAGTGTCTTTAGTAGGACGCGTCCTAAGGATTTTGAAAGTACTGTCACGCGAAAAGTACTCTACTGTAGTTGTAAAAAATGTCATGGTATGATACATATGTTACGTACGTATAGTAACATGGCGTCTTTTTAGGGAACAGTGAAGTACTTTTCGTGTGACAGTACTTTTAAAATCCTTAAGACACGTCCTACTAAAGACACTTTACTGTATCACTTTTACCAATATTTCGTTTCTAAGGTTGATTAATTGGGTAGATAGTAATTCGCAGAAAATGTAATTCGTCGAAAAATCGGAAATTTCGTTTTTTCTAATATAAAGACAATTTTAGATTTAAAATCGTCTTTGCCATCTTTTTCAGTGGTGAATTTCATCGTAAAACCCAATATTTCATGTTTTATGTCGAAGATTATTAAAGTTGAGGCTAAACAACTGAATTTTTTTGAAAATAGTGCCTTTTTGACAAAAACTTCTAGAAAAACTTCTGAATAAATTATTGAGAAATTATGTTTTGTAATTCAACATATTAAAATTTGGCACTGAAAACGATGAGCCGAAAGAATTTTCACAAAAAGTTGTCTTTATATTTGAAAAGTTAAAATTTTAGATTTTTCGACGAATTACTATCTACCCTGATTAATTAACCACAATTTAAACAAAAATCTTGTGGGCGAAAATTTATGTCGAAAATATAAACACCCTTCAAAATTTTTGAGTTCGTTTTCTAGGATGTTAGAAGGCGCTTTTGATGACGAAATTGAAGAAATGGAAAAAATCGTCATCGAAGTTCTGCGTACTTGTGACGAGGACGGAATCGAAAAAGACGAAGTTGGAAATATAAAAAGGGACGAAAGCGTTTTTAAACTTTTGGACTCAACAGATGCAAATAAAAACACTCCTTTATCCGAAGCCGGTGCAGGTGGCGCTGTTGAGGCCATTAACTGGTTACTTGAGAAGGGAGTTAATCCAAATTCAGTCGGTCAATTCGGACGGACACCACTTTATAGAGCAGCTTTTGCAGGGCATTTAGAGGCGATAAGCGCACTATTACAATACGGAGCAGATCCCAGGATACATGCCGATGACCATCAAACGCCCCTAGACATATCGGTACGGGTTAAAATTTATTTTTAAAATTTGGCCACAGATTTTTTAGCAGCAATAAATTTGACTTTGCCGCCACGAACGAGCCGTATGAGATATCACAAAACGGTTGTTTTGCATCCAACTAACAATAATGCTCAAAAAAATTTGCACTACCAGAAAAAAAAATTCTAAATTTTATTTCTCCACCAAAATTTATTTTTTATTCTCTTAAATTGCCTGAATTTTTGCGAAATTTTTTTTCCTGTGGTAGAAAATTCACCTGTTCAAACCCTCAATTACCGGTTAACTGGTGGAGTAAAATTTTTATTGAAAATTTTCCCCGCATATTTTTTAGTTTCATGCAAAAATCCGTTTTGCGATCTTTCATACGGTTCGTCCGTGGTGGCACAGTCAAATCTGTCGCTGCTTAAAAAAAGTGAGATAAAATGGATGTAATTCGTCAATAATAAAGATACAGGGGAGGCCCGATATCGTCAAAAAAACCTACGCAATTTCACGACGTTTAACTAAAATACTTCCAGTGCCAATATCGCCGAAAGTGCCAATATATCCGAAAATTCCCAATATCGCCGATATTTTTTGGCAAAAAAGTTAGGCGATATTGGGCCTCCCCTGTAACAGTTTTCCAAATCTGAAGACAATTTATTTTAAGCTATTTTTTTGGCACAAAATTTCATTATAAAAAAAATTAAACAGTCTCTGAATTTCCGAATAATTAAATTAATTTGCAAATAATAGTCGATCGAGAGCAACATTAAAAATCTGATCAATTTAGAAAAATTATTTTTTGCTTATTTTAACCCAGAGTTTGGGCTAATGATGATTGTATAAAAGCTTTGTCTGAATGGGATACTTGCAAAACTGACGAACTCCTAAAAGCGTACGAAAATCTCTCTTCAAATAGATCCGAAAAATCAAAACAGCGAAAATTGGCTGATCAAAATGAGAAAGAAAACTTTGTGACCCAACTTGAACAAGATCTAAAAATCGCGCAAAAACTAGCCACAAAAGCTTATCATGAATTAGAAAAACGAATCACAGAACACGATACAGCTGTTCAAGATGGATTCGAAAGAACAGATATAACAGAAAGCGTCATTCATCAACATGAAATGGTAAAAAAATAAATAATAAAACTATCAGAAGAAAAATATGACCAAAATTTGAAAAATTCAAAAATATTTTCTCGAGAAAATTTCGAGGTGAATTTTGACCTTAAAACCTTAATAAATACAATAATTTATACATTTTTGAAGCTTGATGTATTCTTCGTCAAAATTAAGGAAAAAATTTGAAGATTTTTTTTGTTATTTTAACTGGACAAACGAACCGTATGAGATTTCAAAAAACGTTTTTTTGCAATAAACTGGAAACTAAAAAAGATCAGGTCCAAATTTTTGATTATTTTTTGCTCCATCGGTTAACCGGTAATTAACGGTTTGAACCGTTTTTTTGGTTTCTCTTAAATAATACAATTTATTACACACAAATACCTGCAAAACATGTTTNTTTTTCAATCTATTCAATGCAACAAAAAGGTGCCACTAAAAAAAAACGACGTCACTACCAGAAAAAAAATTCAAAATTTTATTTCTCCCCCAAAATATATTTTGTATTCTCTTAAATTGCTTGAATCGTTTGCAAAACAATTTTTGTGATTTTTTTCCTGTGGTAAAAAATTCACCGGTTCAAACCCTGAATTACTGGTAAACTGTTGGAGAAAATTTTTCCCTGCATATTTTTTATTTTCATGCAAAAATCCGTTTTGCGATATTTCGAACGGTTCGTCCGTGGTGGCACAGTCGAATCTTCACAGTCGCTGCTTAAAAAAGTCAGATAAAATGAGTTTAATTCGTCAAAAATATAGATACAGAGGAGGCACGATATCGCCGAAAAAATACTTCCAGTGCCAATATCGCCGAAATTTTTGGCTTCCTTGTAACTTAGTAACGTAGTTTTCCAAATCTAAAGACAATTTATTTTAAGCTATCTTTTTTGGCACAAAATTTCATTATAAAAAAAAAATTTGACAGTCTCTGAATTTCCAAATGTGGCGCTAAAAATTACTTTGCTAATAATAGTCGAGTAACATTAAAAATCTGATCAATTTAAAAAAATTATTTTTTGATTATTTCAACCCAGAGTTTGGGCTAATGATGATTGTATAAAAGCTTTGTCTGAATGGGATAATTGCAAAACTGACGAGCTCCTAAAAGCGTACGAAAATCTCTCTTCAAATAGATCCGAAAAGTCAAAACAGCGAAAATTGGCTGATCAAAATGAGAAAGAAAACTTTGTGACCCAACTTGAACAAGATCTTAAAATCGCGCAAAAACTAGCCACAAAAGCTTATCAAGAATTAGAAAAACGAATCACAGAACACGATACAGCTGTTCAAGATGGATTCGAAAGAACAGATATAACAGAAAGCGTCATTCATCAACATGAAATGGTAAAAAAATAAATAATAAAACTATCAGAAGAAAAATATGACCAAAATTTGAAAAATTCAAAAATATTTTCTCGAGAAAATTTCGAGGTGAATTTTGACCTTAAAACCTTAATAAATACAATAATTTATACATTTTTGAAGCTTGATGTATTCTTCGTCAAAATTAAGGAAAAAATTTGAAGATTTTTTTTTGTTATTTTAACTGGACAAACGAACCGTATGAGATTTCAAAAAACGTTTTTTTGCAATAAACTGGAAACTAAAAAAGATCAGGTCCAAATTTTTGATTATTTTTTGCTCCATCGGTTAACCGGTAATTAACGGTTTGAACCGTTTTTTTGGTTTCTCTTAAATAATACAATTTATTACACACAAATACCTGCAAAACATGTTTTACCTGTTAAATTTCATGAAGAATATTTTTTACATCAAAAATTTTGACAACTTCCATTTTTAGGGACAAATAATGACTCATCGAAAAATTGAATTTTGTCATTATGAAAAATCTCACGAAAACTTAATTTTCGGAACTTTATTTTTAAGCCATTATTTTTAGAATTTCTATTAGTTTTATTTCAGACCCATATTGGGTTATTTCCGGTCGTTTGAAAATCTCGAATTTTGAGAAAAAAAATTTGACCCGAATATCGTAGACGATATGGGACTTGCTAGCTTCAAATTTTTGTTTTTTCAGTGCTATAAATTTTTCGCCAAATTGGCCCAAATTTTAATCCAAAAAATTATTTTTTTTCTAAATTAGGATTTGGAAATGGCTCGAATCCGGGTGGAGCAAGTTCGAACAAAAGTCCAAATGGCTCGATTGGCTTGTAGAGAAGAAAACGCTGAAGAGCTCGAACTGGTTGGAGTCAAATGTACAGTTAAGGAACTTGACGATGTTTTGGTCAGAGATGTCGGTAACAAAATAGCACATTCACAAAAGGCGGTTATCGTCATAGAATCTGGTAAAAATAATCAAGCCGGTACATTTATGAGGTACATGTAATTCAAAATCCTTCAAAAATAATCAGAGAAAATACCAAAAATAACCAAAAGTGTCATCTTTCCAATATTTCGCGTCATATAATATGACTCATATTATAAATTTTTACTGGATTATGTTACATAAGTTAACTTAGGATTGCATTTTCAAATATGAGCATTTATGTAGAATTTTATGGTGCGTTTATTGACATGCATATTTTTTTTCTCAAAAATTGACTTTTTTTCAATAAATACGAAATTTTATTTTGAAAAACAGGGTGTTAGATTTTGGACACAAAATGCATCATACACATATGTACCATCACTACTCATTTTGTAATTCGAACCCATTTGTCTCATTTTACAAATTTATTTGGCTCTCTCTGGCGCCACTTTTACTATATGTACATACCGCCTGAGTTTCAAGTGGTGAAGACCTTTGTGCTGGAATGAAAACCATTCTCTTTTTGTTATCAAACAAAATTAATCAATCGATAAGTGATGACGCACAAATTCGCGTAGGTTGCCCCCTTAAATGCAGAAAAAATGACCTTAAATCAAAATTTCGATTTTCATTCAATTTAGAATTAAATTTAAGGAACAAATAGATATAAAATATTTATGCAAAAATTCCATAACTCTAGAAAAAGGTGATAAGATGCGCTTCGGATATGATCCCCTTAAATGCAGAAAAAATGACCCTAAATCAAAATTTCGATTTTCATTCAATTTAGAATTAAATTTAAGGAACAAATAGATATAAAATATTTATGCAAAAATTCCATAACTCTAGAAAAAGGTGATAAGATGCGCTTCGGATATGATCCCCTTAAATGCAGAAAAAATGACCCTAAATCAAAATTTCGATTTTCATTCAATTTAGAATTAAATTTAAGGAACAAATAGATATAAAATATTTATGCAAAAATTCCATAACTCTAGAAAAAGGTGATAAGATGCGCTTCGGATATGATCCCCTTAAATGCAGAAAAAATGACCCTAAATCAAAATTTCGATTTTCATTCAGTTTTGAATTAAATTTAAGGAACAAATAGATATAAAATATTTATGCAAAAATTCCATAACTCTAGAAAAAGGTGATAAGATGCGCTTCGGATATGATCCCCTTAAATGCAGAAAAAATGACC
>SCLH01002197.1:59917-70954 GCA_004367855.1 Oikopleura vanhoeffeni | reverse complement strand
ATGAAGGTAGGAACGGCAAAAACGTTTTTTTGCTAAATTTTCCTAAAATTATTTTTGAATAATTATTGATTTCAGCAAAAATGTTTTGCAGTTCCTACCTTAATTAAAAAATATTAATCCGTTAACAGGATCTCATGGTCAGAATTCAAAAGAAAGTTTTGGGCAAGATGGCGGGCAAAAACTCGATCAAATTTGTCGTTGATGAGAATATTGCCGCAGTTTTAGATGATTTTTATCGATGGGCAAAGGTAAAACATTTAATGTTAACTGATTTTCGCCTAAAAAGACTCAATTTTATAACATGTTAAATAACGTATTAAAGCAGCTAAACAATGTCCAATCGGTACGCTTCAGATCGGGAGATTTTCAAAGATTAATTTTCTTTTCAAAGACCATAATAATGTAATGGATATTAATCATAGACAAACTCGACATTATTATTTTAATCTTAAAAGTTTTAACACGATTTTATGAGATTTTTGTACCAAAAAATATCAAATAATTTTCGAAGTCGCACTGTGAGTCCTTATAATTTCAATTGTATTATCTAAAAATTTATAATCAAAAAACATCTAACCATTAGGTGGCTCAAAAAATTTAAAATTTTTATTTAAAATTTGTTTTACTACTGATTTACCCTAGGAGTGTAAATGCATATCGTTCTTACCCAAATGTTTTGTGATAATATTTTAGATCGACGATAGCAAACCAAAAGCTGAAAAACTGGTAAAAGACGGAATCAAACTGGTAGTAAAAACCGGCGTTCTGTTTCATAATAAACAAATTCCAGAAAGTGAAATAAAAGCATGGGAAATTTTGAGATCAAAAATCAATAATATTGTAAATACAATTGTATACTTTCACAGAACCCCTTACACTTACAACCGTGATATGCTGCACAACCAACTTGACTCTGCACAATCAATGCTTTCTAATGCACTCAAGGTAGACAGTTTACTAGACACAGAATACTTTTTAGGAGACATCATTGAGTTAACACTTGGCTCAAAATTTATTAAAAATTTCAAAAGAGAATTTTATTCAAGTATAGATTTAAAGTAGGAACGCCAATATTTTTTTGTTGAATTATTTTTGAATTGAAGCCCATAACAAATATTACTTTGCTTAAAAATGAAAATTCCTTAAGGTACCTTTTTTTAGTTACCCCATCCTTTGCCCCCATGGCATTTTTTAACGAAGCAATATATTTTCAAACCGGTTTCTGCATCTAACAGCCAAGTAAAAGCTCAATGACCAAACTTTTTGATTTTTTACCGGATGTTCGGTCATCGAACTTCGGTGATACCGGAAATTGATCGGTAAACATTTAAAATGTCGGTTCTGAGAACACCACAAATATCTTAAAGCCAATTTCTTGGCATCTAGTACATTTTTTTGTAATTTGACCCCTAAAATTTTTCTGAATAAAAACTGTAATTTGACATTTTTTTTAGGGTTTTTATAACACCAATTTTATTGCCAAACATTTTCTATCGAAAAACTCCGCGTGTAGGTATAATTTCAAGTCCACAGGTCCTTTGACTTACAAAATGACCAAATTGTAATTCAACTCCTTAAGGGGTGTCTAATTACAAAAAAATTCGGCAACCAGTTTTGTCACAAAAAGTTGCACTAGATGCCATAGTATTGAATTTAATATATGTGCAGTTGTCTCAGGATCGACATTTTAACTGGTTGATTTCCGGTATTATCGGACTTCCGGGAAAAATAAAAAAAATTGGTCAATGAGTTTTTTCTTGGCTGTTGAATGCAGAAATCCGTTTGGAAATATCTTGCTTTTTTAAAAAATGGCATGGGGGAAAACGGTGGGGTAACCTCAAAAAACTACCTAATAATTTTGCGGTTCCTACCTGAAACCCACCTGCGCAACAGTGTTTTGAAACACAGAGCCAAAAAATATTATGAAGATGTATCATTTTGGTCAGTTGAATATCGGAACAGACCCCTGAAAGTTCCCTTTATTATTAATTTTAGGAATTTAAGTGACTTTTAAAAATTGGTCATAAAACCGGAAATGAATTATTTTCGAACACAATTACTCCCAACACCACTTGGTGTAAAGAGGACTGTTTTAATCCCGAAACTTGGACATGTTATTTTTTTGGCTAAGCATTTTATATGTGTTTTGAAGCACTCATGCGCAGTTTGACACTTGAGCTTCGTGCGCAGGTGGGGGTTAACTTGATTTTATCTTCAAAACAGAATAATTTGAAAAATTTTGATAAATATTCTAAAAATTTTCGAAAAAATGTCAAACTTGAAAAATTCTCTACGTGATAAACAGATATGATTTTCGTCATTAAAAATTTCTTATCACTGACACTCTTATCAATAAAAAATTTTTAAGTCCCACGTGACGGAAAAAACAGTTGGTCGAGTCGATAACGTTTTTGGTTGGTTAAAACAAAAAGAACATTTGGACAGCCTATATTCTTCAAAGCACGATTCGTTGCGAGAAGATATGTGTACCAAACTGGACGTTCTTTTGGAGAAAAATGCAATTTAGTTTTTTTCATTATCTTTTCTGTTCTTAAATATTCTTTTGCGTACTGCAACTATTCTGCCAACCTACGCTAAATACACCAAAGTCTTCCATAATATTAAATTGAGAAATATTAAAATTTAACAAAAACTACTATTTAAATGGCGAGAAAAATACAAAATTAAAAATTTCGTTAAAGGGGGTCTAGGTCGCTGGAATTGACTTTTCTCGATAAACTATTAGTCAACCAGAGCTTCAAGGATATTACTGTGGTTCTTGTCTAAGCGGGCAAAACCTACGAATTTTTTTTGAAAACCCTCAAAACCTAAATCTAAGCGACAAAACCGGATTTTTTCGAAACATTTAAAAAAAATTCAAGCTTTTATTTTTGAACGGCAGTGTGGTGGAGTGGGGAAGAGCTCCCGGCGTAAGTTATTTCTTAGGTCCTAGCCCTTGGGTTCGAATCTCGGGGTAAAGAGATTTTTTAATTCTAAGTTTTCAAAATAACAAAAAATATCCATTATGATGCCCGAGTGACATAAAAATCTCATTTTCTTTTAAAGAATAGGGAAAATTATTTTAGTGTTACTTAGACATCGTGATCGATATGAATTTCGTGTCTAGCGAATTTCGCTTAAATTTTAAGCTCTTTAGTGCCCTCTAGGAGTGATTTAGAGCCGAATAGGTCTAAGCGGACAAAACCGGGTAAATTTATTTTGTCCGCTTAGAGAGAGATTTTTTAATTTAAAGTTTCGAAAATACCAAAAATATAAAAAAAACTTCTTATTTAAGTTTTTGGCAGTAGTTCTTTTTTTATGAGGTTCACTAGTGTCTACAGCGAATTTGGCTTTAATTTTAAGCCCTCTAGAGGTGATTTAGAGCCGATTACGTCTTAGCGGACAAAACCGGGTAAGTCTAAGCGGACAAAACCGGATTTTGCAAAGTGTCCGCTTAGACAAGAACCACAGTATTCAGATTAGCCAGTTTGTAGAACAAGCCTTTTGCTTGCATGAGAAATGTGCCGAAACTTTTTTGTATGCATCCACTCCTTGACACATAAGCGTGACAAGAAGACATAAACTAAAACGGAAAAAACTATCTCCTCCCAGGTTTTATTTCCAAATAAACTGCATCTTTGACATTACATGTATAATTATTAGGCCAAACTTCTGTAGGAAAAAGTTTTTTATTAAGTGGTATAGTTTTTCTAGAATATGCAATTAACCACCGTTTTCGAACATTCGTAGTCGGAAAATTTATCTCCTCCTAGATTGTATTTTCGAATCCGCAAAACTTTGGCAAAAGCTAGCAGAGAACAAATCAAAACTTCTATAGATTTTTTTTTGGAAGTTCAATCTCATCTTTGAAATATCAATTTTGCGAGGCCACGTGAATTTTTGGTAATTTGTTTTAATGCCCCTAAGACCTTATAAAACCAGCCACCTATACCCCATTAATGCGGTAGACGTTGTAGTTTTTGAATTTTTCTACAATGAATAAACCAACAGTGGTTTTTTAGTGGCTACTAAAAAACTACGGCTTGCTCATATTTGGAAACTATAAATTGGCTGATAGACAATTAAATTCCGCTTGTATTTGTGGAGTTTGTGTAGAAATTATGTGAGCACCAAAAAATTCGGTTTTCCAAAATTCGAAAAATGAGAATTTTTACACTAGTCTGACTACTTGGTGGCTTCGTAGATAATATTTTATAAAAATTTTGTATTATTTGTCACAAAATTTGCAGCCTTAAATTAACCTTAAAAACGTGTAACCCAAAATCAAGTAAATTTGTCACAATTGCAGAAATCTCATTTTAATCAGTAAATGAGTCTAACGTACACTCCATTTTCTAACGCCCATATTTATCTTGCATAAAGTACATTTCCCACGTGACTTACATGTTAGTGCCTTAAGTATAAAACCGATGTATTACAACTATCATAAAAATATTACAACTTTCGTTATATCACGCTTACTAAATTTTAAAAATTTAATTCAATGGCTTTCCAACTACATACAGTATGTATAGGGTGCGCAGCGGGAACCCTGAAGACTAAACTAAAACCGTTGATAATAATTTATTTGCTATCGGGGGGTTATCGCAACCGTGGAAAATAATTTCGAGCAACAAAAAAAATCGGCCATCTAGTGTTCAGAAAGTGAGCTTCCAAAACCCTCACTTTCAGCACAAATTTCAATTTTCAACAAAAAAAAATTGAAAAATATTATGTTTGAAAATTTTTGAAAAAAAATGTGTCATTTGGATATAAAATGCATAGGCGGAAAATTCTAAATTTGCTCTAAAAAAATTTCCAGCCTTTCCTAGTAGCCTTTACATCTCTACTGTGTCAAATTTTAAGGACAACACGAAAATCTATTTTTTCCAGTTAACCCCAGTTTACCGTCTCTAATTCAAATCAATAACCGGTATTTTTGCCGGTAAAAAATCAGATTTTTTTAATTTCTTTGAATATTCTGCCCATAATTTTTTCGTTGCTAATCATAGTTCAAAAGATAGAAATTTGCCCGCTGCTCATCCTGAGTATTTAACATATTGTTTAACAAATGGACATTCTCGAGGTTTGAACTCCTGAACCATAGGATTCCATTTCCCCCATAAAATTGCAATTCTGATATCCAATAATAAGAGCTGATGCGATATCCTTTGCATTTTTTTAGCTCGCTGATAAGATAAAGGAGGTTTCGTACTTTTGCATGATTTTGACCTTTCTTAAACTTGCCCTTTTTGTCCTGATCATTCTTCCCTTATCAATTCTATATTCGAAGCCGTTAAAATTCATTAATTACTGCCTTTAAGAAAATACATTTTTTCTCGATTGTCGATATCTGTGACTACCAACTAAGTTGAAACTAAAGTTGAACGAATACTGGTAACCAAAACGCGTAGGCGTGTTAGCAAAAAAGATACGAATTTGTAGAAAAACGTAGGCGTGTTATTCGTTTCACTTTATGCGTATTGTATGAAAAAGGGCGTAGGCGGAAATCAGCAGAACAAGAAAAATACAAATTTACGAAATGTTTTATTTTTGCATCTAAACCGGTTCGTTTATGTTATAAAAAAAAGTCTAAAATTTAACCGCATGAGATTAAAACCACTTCACTAAAGTAGAGTGCTACAGAGAGTTTTTAAAAGTGTACGCGGGAAAATTCTTCAGGGAAGTTCTTTTTAAAGATTTAAATCATATGCCGCAAAAAAACAAATTTTTGATTAATTTTTATAACATTAACCAACCGGTTAAGATACAAAAATAATCGAAAAATAAAACTAACAGAATTTTTCTGGTATTGCTGAGTACCGCCTACGCACTTTTCATATAAAAAATTAGGCAGTTTATAAAAAGATGATGGAAAATTTATCTCCTTTTAACATAATTAATCTTTGACAATTTAAATAAATGCGCAAATTTTATTTTTTTATTTCAATTTTTGTTTTTTAAGAATGAATCCGGTAGATTTCGAGGAAGAAGATGCAGCTCATTTGCAGTTTCCAAAGGTTAACAAAATTGGATTTTCACTCTTATCAAAATAGAGTGAAATTATTGAAATTAGAGCAAATTTATTGTACAAAAATTTGCACTCGTACGAAGTTTTTCAAATTCTGAAAAAAAGTGTCTAGAAGGACAAACATTTTCTAATTCAAGAACAATTAAATTTACAAACGCTTTTTATCAAATTTTTTCGATAGAGAAAATCGTTGATTTAAACACATTTTTCAAAGCAAACATTTGAGTATTTGTAACTCCATTGAGTCATTTTGTAATTTTTGCCACCGGTGTCAAATTACAAAATTAGCAAAACTTGAAAATTTTCGGGTTTTTATTTTATTTATTCAAAAAATTATATTTGATCATGAAATTATGAGACAAAGAGAAAATTAAATTTACATATTTTGTCATACAATCTTTAGATAAAACAGCCGTTTTTTAGAAAATTTTCATCATAAGATCATAAAAAGCTTATTTTTCAAAATTAATTTTAGCAATTTCAAACGACTGAAACTTTGATGAATTCGGAAGTTAAAATTCTTCTCGAACATCGTCAGAAAAATGATGGCCGAGAAGATATCGAGCTTTCAGAAGTTTTCCAAAAAACGCTAGATTACTGCAAGGTATTTTTTTGAAATAATTTTTAAATTTTATTTAATTTTTGACAGCGTTTTAGTAAATTTAAAAATCAAGAAACGATCGTCAATGTGAGAACAATGTTGACCTCAAAGAGACTTCACAAATTTGAGATGGCTGCACTTGCAAATTTATGCCCAGAAACAGCGGACGAGGCAAAAGGTACTGTTGACTTTAAACGGACAACCCAGACAGACAACAAATTTTACTATTTATCGACTAATAAGGCAAAAAAATACGGTTGGCTGTAGTCTGACGGTGATCCTATGTAGCGTGTAGCGCTAGAGAGCTCTTAAAACTTTGTACCGTTTCGTGAGGAAAATCCTGCTTAACACATCATAATAATATTTTCTAGAATTTTGAATGAATTTATTTGCATGAAATGGTATATGACAGTCATATTTAGTACAGAAAAGTTTCATAAAAGAGTTTTACAGTTAACTGGGTTTGTAAGGACGCCCATTAAGATAAAAAGTAGTGTCCTACTAAAATAACTTAACTTCAACATAGAGAGATGTCTTGGTTTGATACGAATACAGACTTTTCGTCGTTCTTTTCTTAGGACTTTTTTTATATTAATAAACTGGTCCTTTTAGAAGCACTACACTGTGTCTCCTCAAGTCACAATTTTGAGCGAAAATATTTACAAATGACCAAAAAGAACATTTTAGTCGGAACTTGAAGAGTGTTAGTTCTAAAATAATTTGATTCAGCATAATACTGTAAATTTTGTCTAAGCGGACAAAACCGGAAAACCTACGCATTTTTCTGAAAACCCGAAAAAGTGTGAGTCTAAGCGGACAAAACCGGATTTCGGAAATTGTCCGCTTAGACAAAATTCACAGTAACATGAAAATCAGAAAATGTCTATTAAAATATCCTTAGATGAAAAAAGATAGACTAGGTGTCTTGGGATCGTTTCATATAAGAAAATTTGATTCAGACATTTTTTTAATCAAAGACGTTTTTTGCAAATCGACAAATCAAAATTTATTTTTTCGCCATTTAAAATGGCGATGGTAAGTTCTTCTTGCACTTTTCTTTATCTTTGATCGTTTATTTTGCACGGTAAAATTTTTGGTAAAACAAATTTGAATTTTTTTTTGTGATTTTATGCAATTCTGAAATTACAAAAAAATCACCGCTCTTTTGAAAATGATGGAAAATTAAAAGAAATCTTGTCCATAATCGTTATCAATTTTGTATTCGTTTCTCTTTTGTGATCGGTTGATCGTTGTCGGCCAGTATCCTTTCATCAAAAATGTAAAGATGAAAAAGGTTTTTGGTAGTTTGGGGAGATTGAGCTCAGACGGGCTACGAAAATTAAACATTCAAATTGACTTTAAAATTCGAGTTTTTTTTTATAATTTGGGAATGAGATTGGTTTTTGAAATGGCGCGAAAAATCCTGGGCGCAGATGGTGGGCGAAAAGTTATCGACCAATCATCGTTTTGCTCCAGTTTTGTTTGCCTGAGAGGGGAAATACCCTAAACCTACGTATTTTAAGGTGGTTCCGCTGCTTTGAATGAGAACAAAAATAAGGGTGGACAGTAAAATGTCGACTTTGTAAAATGTCGACTTTGTAAAATGTCGACTTTTTCCGAAAGTTAATAACACCCATGCAAAATATCGACTTTTTCATTAAAAACAAGAAAGAAAGGGCGACAATAATCCTATTCTGGTCGCATTCAGAGACTCAGCCATGAAATTTTACAGATTAATTCTAGAATAATAAATCTTTTTATTCCCATTGGTTAAAAAATTTATCGCGATTTGGAAATAATTTCTATCGTTTTTGTCAGAATTTTGAGATTTCCGAGAAATTAAATAGCTGTTTCTGAACAACTAAGGAACAAAAAAAAATATGGACCTTGGTGCTCTGCACCTATCCTCCAGTGACTTATTTATACCACTTTTAATTCCCTCCTGTGATAACCCAGGGAGGAGATGTATTTTTCCTGGGACCCTAAATATCATTTCAAAAAACAGTTTTTCACCCATTCTAGCGCCGGATGGAATTTTTATGGACAAAACGGACCTTGGTGTTTTGCGCATGTTTTTGTGTTCAATACAAACTATAAATGTTTTCTTTATCTTGAAAACTCAGGGAGGAGATACATTTTGAAGTAAAAATATCACTTTTGAAAGCTCCTTTCTGATTGGTAAGTCAATCAGAGGCCTACGATATGATTTTCCAGAGCAAGATTTTTGTTCAATTATTCCTTGCCTCAAACAGATATGTTTGTGTTGTTTTTAATTTATCATTTGATCGACCATAAAAACCCTGTTTTTCGCCTTAAAATGCCAACAGTACTCCCTTAATAACAAAAAGTAAATAACAAAAGGTTAATAACAAAAAGTTAATAACATTAAAGTTAGCAACAAGAAGAGGGTACCTGTTGTTAAGTTAAATTTACACCCCGAGGCACCATACGAATGTGGCTGCTCACATACCAGATTCGGGAGAGGCTGACTATAATATATTCAGACTATTAGTTCAGCTATTTACATGAGTTGTCCTAAATATTTAACCTTTATAATTAAAGTGTATGATGTGTTAGGATTTTAAACGTCCTTTTTCGGAAATTCAAACGATATCTCCACTATCCTTAAATTCCAGAATTGTACGATTTTTTTTTATTTAACCCCCTGACTCAGTTTTTATATCCCCCTGATGCATGAGAACCAGCTTTTATGGCTCGACTTTGAACTCATATTATTGGAACAGTAGAAGTGTTAGCGACTTAATTGTGTCAAGTCATTGAGATTAAGGATAGACTTAAATTTTAATATAATTATATTAAGACAATTACAATGTTCAGCACTTCATTTCCGCTGTTAAAAAGTGAATTATTTTGAAATGATAGAGTTTTTCAAAATTCATGATTTTTTAAGAATTTACTCTCGAACAGATTAAAAGTCAGTCAGAGACCTCAGAACAAAAAACTTAACTGTAAAAGATTAAGAATTTAATTTCCTAAAAATTGACTTCCTCAGAAATTATACCCAATTTCAATCTTTGATTACCAAGTGGTTTAAGATTTTTTGCGAAAATTCAAGAAAAAAAGTAGAATAAAATATATTTCAAACGATTCATCCAAAAACTTTTTTATTTTCATTTTTCGAAAATTAATCGAAACTCTATGTGCGATTTGAACCTTGAACTTGTATTTCAATTATTTTTGTCATTTCCGGTCTTTTTAAAAAATGAAAGCCACTTTTATGGCTCCATGCCTCAGAGGGTTAACGACAGATATTTAAATAACAGTGAAATCCGAACGTTTACGTCCGAACGTATTCGTTTTTAAATCTTACGCNGTTGTTAAGTTAAGGTTACACCCCGAGGCACCATACGAATGTGGCTGCTCACATAACCAGATTCGGGAGAGGCTGAATATAATATATTCAGACTATTAGTTCAGCTATTTACATGAGTTGTCCTAAATATTTAACCTTTATAATTAAAGTGTATGATGTGTTAGGATTTTAAACGTCTTTTTTCGGAAATTCAAACCATATCTCCACTATCCTTAAATTTCAGAATTGTACGATTTTTTTTTATTCAACCCCCTGACTTAGTGTTGATATCCCCATGAGGCATGAGAGCCACTTTTATGGCTCGACTTTGAACTCATATTATGGGAACAGTAGAAGTGTTAGCGACTTAATTGTGTCAAGTCATTGAGATTAAGGATAGACTTAAATTTTAATATAATTATATTAAGACAATAACTATGTTCAGCACTTCATTTCCGCTGTGGAAAAGTGAATTATTTTGAAATGATAGAGTTTTTCAAAATTCATGATTTTTTTTTAAATTTACTCTCGAAAAAATTAAAAGTCAGTCAGAGACCTCAGAACAAAAAACTTAACTGTAAAAGATTAAGAATTTAATTCCCTAAAAAGTGACTTCCTCAGAAATAATACCCAATTTCCGATCTCTGATTACCAAGTGGTTTAAGATTTTTTGCGAAAATTCAAGAAAAAAAGTAGAATTAAATATATTTCGAACGATTCATCCAAAAAAAATTTTATTTTCATTTTCAAAAATTAATCGAAACTCTATGGGCGATTTGAACCTTGAACTTCTATTTCAATTATTTTTGTCATTTCCGGTCTTTTTAAAAAATGAAAGCCACTTTTATGGCTCCATGCCTCAGAGGGTTAACGACAGATATTTAAATAACAGTGAAATCCGAACGTTTACGTCCGAACGTATTCGTTTTTAAATCTTACGCATTTTCTAGCTTTATCGACCACCGGGCCTCCTCGCACATATCAGCCACTTTTCAGCCAACATTTTATTTAATTCGGCTTTTGAAAACTACTGATCAGATTAAGTTCTTAGATAGCTCAAAGTGAGCACAACTATTTAGAGAAAAATAAATT
>SCLH01002197.1:26345-46859 GCA_004367855.1 Oikopleura vanhoeffeni | reverse complement strand
TTTGTTTTTTCCTGTTCTCCTGAAAATTTGACACTGTATTGACGAAAAATTGGACCTGGGAAGAGCTGGGAAAATGTTTTAGAAACAAATTAGAGTCTGACATTCCTACGAAATGACCAAAAAATTTCAAAATATTTTTCTTTCAAAAATTTATTTTTACGAAATGTAGCAAATTATTTTGTGACAACGGCCGTACTTCTGAAAAATCAGATAAATGGAGTTTGATATGCTAAAAATCGAAGTTAGTGCTCTGAATTAGGGTTTTAAAGACTCATTTTCTGACCACTAGATGGTCAAAAACTTATTTTGTCTGGGTCAACAACCTCCGTGATACCATTGAATTTTTATCAACTAATTAGTGAGCCAACTTTTGCCCAAAAAATATATCCATCATGAATCATGATGCCCGAGTAACTTAAATATCTCATTTGCCTTTTAAAAGAATATGGAATAAGATATTTAGGTTACTCGGGCATCATGATCGATATAGTGAAGTATAGTGTAGTTTCACCGCTGCGCATCCCCTAGGTATTGGCCGTAGTCAAGAATCAGAAAACTCATCGCAAGTTTGGTTTGAACAATTAATTCTTATGACTGTAAGATCAGGTCACGTGTGTAAAGTGTAGCAGTTATAAGATCATGTTAAATAAATCTAAGCTTGGTCGCTATTGGCCAAATTAAATTTTCGCGTAGGTGGGGTAAACATTGTTTATTTAGGGGTTGTGAATTTTATTCTCGCGGGCATTAGAGTATCGTGCACTGTAAGAATGCAAAAGTTGATTTTCTGCAGCTGGTTAGAGTTTTAGTTTGTGGTTAAAATTGTACGAAAGCTGGTGGTTCAACCGGGACGATAAACAGCGGTCTGAATGAATAGCGTAACGTAAATTGTTTTACGAGTCCAGTAAGCGCGATTGTATCTTTTAGCACAAATACCTCGCGACTCTATTCTGGGTCGATGACTTTGTTAGCTTGTCTTTATCCCTTAAAAATTCCAATTTTGAAAGTTCAAATTAATTATTATGGTTTTTAATCTTTTTACTTTAGACACCAATGGAAAATATTGCTATGCCTGATTCGTTGTTATCTCGATTTGATTTACTTTTCGTTATCATGGACTTATCGGAACCAGAATTAGACAGAGAAATCGCAGATAGAGTCATTAAAAATCACAGGTTATTATTATTAAATTTGCGTGTCTAAAAAATCATTTTGGTTTTACAATAATACAGTGCACCCGAATTATGCTGCATAATAACTAGGGTCGTTGTATTTAACTCGGGACTGTGATTTCGGCAGAACTAGACAAGATAGCGAGAAAAGTTTTTTTTGCATGTGACCGGAAATCAGTGATAGAAATTGGTAAAAATTACCGAAAAAACAATTTTTTCTCTACAACTACGTATCTAGTCTGGTACTCTCAAAATAACTCTTCGGTGAGTCAATTGCAAAAAAAAGCGACCCTAATAATAACGTTATACCACACTCATATAATACAAACGTCGTGCGCGGGACACCTAGCGGCAGAAAAAAATTAGAGTCAGAAGTGTGTGTTTTTCCAAGTGCCGTTTTGAAGTTATTTTTTTGATCTTTTCTTCCGAAATTTTGAGCTGATTTCTTTGAGAACTCAAAATATCGCAACCATCCGAGCATTACTTCAAAAATCCTGCTTGGCATGAGAGCCATTTAAACCGTCAAAAAACGGTAAAACAGCGATAATCAATTTTTACTAGTCAAATTACCGATTTCGAGTTTTTTTTTACTGGGCAACTTTTGTACGGAATTATTTGTTATGATTCATCAGTTTTTTCGTTGCTGTAATTTGACCTCACTAATTTGACACCGATATCGGGCCTTGTTGACACCGTATTTAGATATCGAGATCCATCGCAACAAGACGGAGAAGCAATCCAGATTGACAATGACGCCGACCGACTGACGACAGCAAATGATGACGAAGACGAAAACGCTACAGAAACACCCATGTTTGAAGATCACAATGAATTCTTACATGGAACAAGATCAAAAAAAGATAAAATTATTTCATCAAAATTTATCAGGAAATATTTATACGTCGCAAAAATGCAGAATCCAATTTTAACAAAGGTAAAAATCAGGAGATTTTATATAGAGCTGAAAATTTATGAACGTCGCTAAAGCGCAAAATATTTTTATAACTCTTTAGTGACCGATGTGTACAAAATTGATCTAAAGATGCATATCCATCACGATTCTAAACTATTTATTATTTTTTTTTAAAGCAAAATACAGTGTAGTCCGTCTAACAGGACGCACCATATCAATATTAAAAGTACTAGAATGTTCCAAAAAAATATGCCTTGATATCGATCATGATGCCAGAGTAACTTAAATATCTTATTTGCCTGTTAAAAGAATAGGGAATAAGAGATTTAAGTACTCGGGCATCAATGATCGATATGATCACATACATGTTACAGTACGTATCCTACTATGGCGTTTTTTATGCTAAAATAAAGTATTGATATGGTGCGTCCTGTTAGACGGACTTCACTGTAGATTAAAATTAATTCTGGCATGGTAATGGATACACGTTTCAACTTACAGGGTGTCACATTTCAGCTCCCGTTCTTGATTTTTGCGTAATCTACTATCCGCCAATCAAAACGTTTAAAATTAGCAAGCACCTACGTGTTTAACAAATTTAAACGTTTTGATCGGCGGATAGTAGATTATGCAAAAATCATGAATGGAAGCAAAAATGTGGCATGCTTTTAGTGACCATTGGGCTTCCCGGTGCCCACCCTATGTATTCATAATTAGTAAGAAAGTTAACGTCAACGTTTCAATTTTTTGTAAGTTTTCTAGCCAGTGTTATTCTGAAAAAATCGAATAAATGTGTATTCAAGCCGGAAAACGTTGAAAAGACCAAGGCTCTCTATCGCTAAAACGGTCCATAATTCTACCGTCATACCTCGATCAACCGTTTTTGTCGGCCTAATTAGACTCGGATTTCCCCTTTATATTTGCTTATAATTTTTTCTTACACATCTCTAATTATGGAAGTAAAATAAGTGTTTAAAAATTTGTTTATATTGTAGCCTGCTGCCGACGCTATTTCTGAGGAATACGCTCGATTACGATCCGTCGGAGATGTATCTGAAGGTACTGCAAAAACTATTCCGATTACTGCTCGATCCTTAGAAACATTAATTCGTGTTTCGACCGCCCACGCAAAATGCAGATTGTCCAAAAAAGTTGAAATTCAAGATGCAGAGGCCGCCATCGAGCTGATACAATTTGCATACTTTGCAAAGGTAAACTTTTTATTAACTTCATTAAAAACAAGTCAATTCCAAGGTAAAAATATTGTATGAAATATGACTCCTTAAATTATTAAAATCCCGAAATGTTGACCTTTTTAGCCAACATTTTTATATATATATTATTAGATAGCTCAAACTTTAGCAGAAACATTTAGAGAAAAATAAATTAAAAAATGGTCGGAATCAGACCATTGAATCCAATTGTTTATCAAAAACTGATAATTAAACAATTTCAGTAATCGCAGAAAAAATCCGATTTGGACCAATTTTATTATTCGCTAAATACTTGTGTTCAGTTTGAGCGATCTAAAAATTTAATCGGATGAGTCGTTTTCTAAAGCCGAATTATATAAAAAAATTGGCTAAAAAAGTGGCTAATTTGATCGTGTGGGCGCCGTAGTATTTCAAAAAAAAAATTTAAATTTGGTGCACTCCATATCGATTACGGTCTTCAATACGAAACAAAATTTATTTTAAAAGAGAAATTTATTTTAAATCAGATATAAAGAAATGTTAGACAAGCATTGTTTTCAAACAATGCTGGTTTACCAGTTTTTTATAGTCACTGTAGATTCAAATAAATTTAAAATAATAATTCTTTTATAAATCCAATTCATTGTGAATATTATGGTTTTCTGAAATTCACATTTGTATGAATGAACGTTTTAGTATATTTTTGCGTTTAATTCGGAGAAACCTATAAAAACGGCTTCATTTCCATTAAAATATATTACTGTAAAAGTTGTCTGAGCGAACGTTAAGTGTCTTTTTGCGTTTATGGGCAAAACCGACGCATTTTCCAGATTTTACAGAGAAAAAGCAAGCCAATCTTGATCAAAAAAGTAAATTTACAAAAAAACTAAGTTGACTGAATGCTTTAAAACTTTTTTGAGACGTGCGCCTAAGTCTTGCGAAAATTTGGCTTGCATTTTTAGCTTTTTAGTGCTATTTTTCAATTATTTGGAGCATTTTGAGCGAATTTTTTCTAAATGTAAAAAACGACACGTTTTCAGGTGGATAAAACGACAAAAACACACACCACAGTAGATATCGATTATGATGCCTGGGTAACATAAATATCTTATTTGCCTATTAAAAGAATAGGGAATAAGATATTTATGTTACCCGGGCATCAAAATGGATCCAGTTAGTTTGGAAATATGACATCTCTAATTTTCGAAAACCCTTTTTCTTGAAATTTGACTCGTTTGAAAATAAATATTTTTCAATTGAAATATTTTTTGCGTAGGTTGTTCCCAAACCTGGCAAAGCAAAGAAAGAAAAAGATGTTGATGGAAGTTTCGCAGAAAATGGTGAAGACGATGTTTCCGACGCTGACGAGGACACCCAAGAAGCTATTAATGAATCACTTTTAGAAATGTCTGTTAATGAACCAAAGGTACTTTCGAAACATATTTTTAGGTCTGGAAACTTATCGCCTATCTTTTAAATAGGGCAAAAGTGTTTAGGCCTACCAAGGCATAATTATCGATTTGGCCAAAATTTTGGAATTTTTTTTCAAAAGCACATACTCTTGAAATAATTTTTTAGCGAATTGATCTCAAAAATGTTTTAGGATGGAGAAAACGCAGAGCCTGAGAAAACAGGTCGAAGTAAGAAACGAGATCGGACTTCTGAATCGGACAAAAGAGAAGCCAAAAGAGCAAAAGCGGAAGAAGTTGAAAAAGCATTTGCAGCCACTGCTGAGGCACCAACGACTGTACTGGTTCAAGCCGTACCAGTTTCAGCCGAAAAAAGTGCAAAATTTCAAGAATATCTCAATAAAACTTTCATGGAAACTCGTGAACAGGTAAAACAAATTATTCACAAAATGCATTCAATTATTTTTTTATATACGGGTTGTTTGAGACATAAATATATACGATTTTTTAATTTAAAAATTGTTTTGTTTTCAACGTTTCGGTTTATTCAATTTTCAAGAGTGATAAAACAGTTTAAAAACATTTTTATAGTTTGTAATATGATACCACTTTGAAATTTTATAACCAAACTTTTCTCGAAATCAGTTTTGTTATATGACACCGGTTTAAAATTTTTGATCTTCTTTAAATAATTTTAGTAATTACTAAAATTATTATATTTATAATTCGGAATTATTAATACCATTTCGAAATTTTCAACTTCAAATTATCATGAAATTAGTAAACTAAATAGTAATATGACTCAATATTATAATTTTTGATCTGCAATCTTCTTGAAATGAGATTTGTTATTTGATACCATTTCGAAATTTTTAAAACCAAAATTTCTTGAAATTAGTTTGTAATATGATACCATGTCAAATTTTTTAACCCCAAATTTTCTTGAAATAAATTTCATAATATGATACCATTTCAATTTTAAACCCAAAATTACTTGATATTAGTTTTGTAATATGATACAATTTCGAAATTTTATAGCCAAAATTTTCTTGAAATCAGTTTTGTAATTTGACACCATAATAAAGCAGGTGATTACTTTTTTGAATTCAGAGTCTTCAATTCGATGAAATTAAAAAGAATATAAATGCTGGTCTTTTACCGAAAGAAAAGTTCTCTGATGGCGAGATAAAAGCCTGTCTTGAAAAGATGGAAGAATCGAATATGATCATGACTGCCGACGACTCAGTTTTCCTTATTTAGAAATATGACACCAACAACCCCTTTAATGAAATCCTGACGATTATTATTTTAAGTTCCTCATTCCTATCTATATCAAAATCCTTCCAGATTTAGTAAATATTGACGGGAGGATCCCTTATTTACGGTCATCAGATCGCTTTGTTTCTAATAAAAGCAAAAAGTAGGTGAAGGTATCTTTAGCATGCAATTTTTTGAAAACGAAATAAAAATTTGGATAATTTTCAAAAAAATATCTAATTTTATAAAAAAAATGTTAAAGATAGCGCCTACGCAAGTGCCGTTTTTTGAGATAGTTCACTTTTCCATCGAATTTAGTTAAAATTATAAAAACATGTATTTAACTGTCACTGCCACGACTATGAATTATAAATAAATTTGAAACCTGCCACTAGGGGAGATAAAGATTGAAATTGACTTTTAATTAAAACGTGCATTTTATTTATCACAGGGGTTCAGAAATTTCCGAAATCCTTCATTTCCATCTTGGTCTTAAAGTCGAAATATTACTTATACGTACCATATTGTCAAAAATAAGGCTTCAAAAATAGATGCCATGGCACACGAGTGACATGATTTTGGAAATATAAAGATTCATCATTGCGAATTCTTTAAAAAGCCTCCAAACTAAACCAAATTGAAACGTTGATTATGATTATATTGTTTACAAAAGGTTTTCGCGACCACCACCCCCTTCAAACCGATGAACGGTGACCAAAAATTAAATGAACATAAAGATGTAGCGGACAAAACATGATTTCGATAAGTGTCCGCTTAGACAAAATTCACATTACAGTGAAGTCCGTCTAACAGGACGCACCATATCAATATTAAAAGTACTTTCCAGCGACAAGTACTAGACTATACCAAAATATGCCTTGCTATGATACATATGTTACATACGTATCGTACTATGGCGTCTTTTTATGCTAAAATAAAGTACTTTTCGCTGGACAGTACTTTTAATATTGATATGGTGCGTCCTGTTAGACTGACTTCACTGTAGTATTTTTGTTTTTCATAACGCCGCGGCCGTACTCACAAAAAAATTGCAATATTTCGAAAAAATTTAATCATCAATTTATTTAAAAAAACTTACGTCGAAGCAAAAAGCTTCTTACGTGTGTAACAAAAAAATCTTTCATGATTTAACCCAAATTTCTCGAATGGTCGTGGATTTGTTTTGGAAAAATAGATAATTCTGACAAAAATCCATTGGAAAAAATGTCTGAAATATCATTTGAAGCGACGGTTTCTCATTTGAACTACCCACCATAATTCATCATTAATTTTTCTTGTTCAAATCTTTGGAATTACAGTAGAGTGCGTTTAAACGGACAGTTCGATAAAAACAGGTTTGGATCAAAAACGTCCTACTAGCGGTTCAAATGAACATTTAAAATGTTCATCACCTTCAAACGAGCAATTTGAATTACCAAATTGCCCGTTTATAACCATGCTAGAGGGACTTTCTGACCCAAATCGTTTCTACAAAAATGTCCGTTAAACGCACTCTACTGTACCCTTATTCATATCATATCGATTACGGGGCCCTGCGGTCACTTTTTGTCATTTTTCTCTTCACAATTCAACCCACGTTTCTCTCAGATCCACGAAAGAGATCGTTTTTTGATATGGGTGCCCACAGTTCACTTTATGCCATTTTTTACTAATATTTCAATTTTGCCCACGCAAATATTTGATTTGGGGGCCCAACGGTCACTTTATGCCATTTTTTACTAATATTACAGTTTTGCCCACGCAAATATTTGATTTGGGGGCCCACCGTTCACTTTATGCCATTTTTTAAGATCTGAGTTGGAGGCGCCATTGAGCTCTACAAAATAAATCGCAGAATAAAAATGGCATAAAGTGAACTGTGGTCCCCCAGATCAAAAAACGATCTCTTTCGTGGATCTGAGAGAAACGTGGGTTGAATTGTGAAGAGAAAAAATGGCAAAAAGTGACCGCAGGGCCCCGTAATCGATATGGACCATACCGAAGATAATACTTGAGAACGGTTTAACCAATGCCGTCATAATCTCTTTAAATTAAAAAAAAGGCGGGGTGCCAAACCCATCACAGCGCTGCCAGTGGTTTGCGTTTTGCACATCTCCCTATTTTTGAGGGAACGTTAATCCGCCTAATTTTAGAAAAATTGGTACTCCAAGTTTATAAGGATTATTGTTCTGGGAACTAAATTTTTTAAATAATTTGACAGTTAAGGGGGTAGCGACTCTAGATTAAAATAAAGGCCTTAGAGGCATTAAACATTTAAAAATTTTATATACTACCGTTACGGTGATCTGTGAAATTTGAGCTCAATTTGATATACCGTCTGGGAGGAATAGATTTTGAACTTTTGAAAATGTCACCTTGTTACGATACTGTACCTATTGTTGTAATGGTCAAAATAATTTGTGATGTCTTTTTTCGCAAGATTAAGGATAGATCTACATCAGCATTTTCGGTTTTCTCATGAACTCCTAGTTTTCAGTATATTTCACCTAGAAATGTCAAATCAGAGTCGTATACCCCCTTAACGTGCCCTCCTATTTTTTCCCAAGGTTTCATTCATTTTGTCTAGTTCGGTGAGGGGGCAACCGAAGAGCAAAAAAGGTCTTCAAAAATTTCCAGATTATGATGAAAAATGAGTTACCCCCTAATCGGCCAAGGTCATATAAAGGATATTATTCCTATGATATTTATGATCCTTATGATTATATTATATTTATATTATTATTCAAATTTTGACGAAGTTTAATTCGTCTTTAAGGACAATACGGCGGGGTTTCAATCGGACAAATCATTTAAACTGCTTGCTAAATTAGGATCAAAAGTATAAATTTTTTTAATTTTTTAGAATGAAATGGCACTTTTAGGTGATGAGTTATCGGCCCTCGTTTCGTTAGCAGAAGACAGTCAAAACGAAAGTGATTCAGCATACAGTCTAGAATCATTAGCAGAAGTATTCCTTGCCAAAATCAGGTAGAAAATTGAAGGTCGTTCGATATCGATTACGGGGACTCACCCGATTAATTTTTTTTTCGACTGAGCATAAATATCTAGTGAATAAAAAAATAAATTGGTCAGAATCGAACCATTTTTTAGTTTTTTTCTAAATTCCAGAATTTTTTTAATTATCATCTTTTTTTACCATCTTTTTTTAAATTATTTTTCTTCAAATATTTACTTCGTTTGAGCTATCAAAGAACTCAGTCGGATGAGTCGTTTTCATTCCGTAATTGATATGATATCTAAATTTAAGAATTTTTGTTTTGAAATATGATCCCAATATTTAATCTTGAAATGTGACCCCTAACATTAATTTGAGTGAAAATTTTAATCAAGGCATTTTGTAGCCCTGATTCTCAATTTCGCGTTTTGAGTGGCCTTGTATGTTTACTTGAAAGCGAATTATTATCTCCTCCGTCTCGTTTAGCTGCATATGCTGTTTTATCAGAATCGAAACTCGAACCTTTTGTAAATGCTGTACGTCAAATTGAGAAATCGACCAAAAATTCAGAAGAACAGGTAAAGCACATTACCACTACTTGAATTTTGTAATATGACACCATTCAAAACAGATTTTTTCAAAATTGTCTTAAAAACTGTTCATCAATACGCCCTTAAATTCCCATCAAGCACGAAAACAACCTTTTTAAATATTTTTTATAAAATTTTGGGATTACTTAAATGGGAGTTATATAGGCCAGCCAGACTTTTTTCGAGGCTCATAACTTTGTATTGCTACATATTACCATAAAATCTCTGGGATGATAGTTCATAATCTCCTGAACAACTTTTGCTGAAAATTTCAAGTCGAATTTACAACCAACCGGTAAAAAACATTTCTTAATTTTGGACACTCAGAAAAAATTTCAATATTTTTTGGGAAAATTTTAAATTTTTTTCTACAATTTTTAAAATTAAAAATATCTTTAGTTGTTTAAACAGGCCACGTTGAGATCAGAAATCGTGAAATTAAGTTGACAGAACTACGATTTCAGAATATATGGACTGCCTATAGAAAGTTTGAAAGTAATCGTAAACGAAATTTAAATATTTCTCAATTCTTCAAATTTTGCAAAAAACTAAAAAGTCCGTTAAATAGTTTAACTCGTAGACGCGACTGAAATAAAAATTTCTAGACTTTAAGTTAAATAATAAACAAAAAACGGAAAATGGCGACTAATTGCCGGAAAACAGTATACGAGTTGATTTATTGATTTCCTATGAAAGTTTTCAGAAATTGCCGTAAAGAGCTTTCCGAAATGCTGGGACGATTTTTGTTTTTTTGATTTCTTGTTTTCACCGAAATTTTAGATGGTTTTTATTGGAGAAACAGATTTTCAAAAAATCGGATCTGCAGCGAAATTTTACCCTGAACCAAAATTTCAAATGAATCGTATGTGCCAGTTACCGGAATAAACTACCCTTGTAAACCGCTTCTAAATACCCCAAATAAGAAAAACAATCAGCATTACGTCAAAAAGACGCGCGTGGTGTCATATTACACTTTATACCCAATGTGTTTTAGCTTTTGGGGTGTTCTCCGAGGAGATTCACGCTTAACCAATCAGAGCGCGACTTGGTTAGTTAATTTAAGGGGCGTTTCAATCTCCCCGGGGAACACCCCAAAAGCTAAAACACATTCGGTATAAAAAAAGAATTTCGTGCATAACTTGATCAATTTATTTCAGAAATTTGTTCGTCATTTATTAAGTGGTAACCGTGAATTGATTCGTCAATCTGGAGTTTCCCTTCTAGATCAGTTTCCCCTGAGTGAGGGTGCGAAGCCGGGGATTCAAAAAGATAAAGTTGATGAAAGAACTCTCCTCCAAAGATCTGCCATATCAGCAATCATTCCAGATCCCGAACAGTTCAAAAGCTCCAATGATGATGGTAACTTATTTTACTCGATTTAACAAAAAATATTTTTGGTTTAAAATAAAACCCAAAATTTATGAAATTGGAGTCGCAAATAATTTTTACATTAAAATAACACTTTGAATAAACAAAAATTATAAAATAAAAATATTTTGATATATGATCCTAAAGTTTGTAGGTAATATGAGTCATATTATATGACCCTTTAATTTTTCTGCTTTATTTTTGATATATCGAGAATTATCCCTATTGAGTCTTTCTCAGCACGCGTCATAACTTTGAGAAAGTGACCAATGAAATCGCGGGATTCTTGAATTAAGACGACAATCGAGTATTGTGATTGGACACTGGCTCAAAGTTATGACGCGTGCTGAGAAAGACTAAATAGGGATAATTTTCAATATAACTCCGATCATCGGGTTATATATATAACTACGGGTTATATTATAATATTACTTATATTTTAAAACCTCATTTGCTTAATTAGAAATATTTCTAAATAAGACCTTTATTTATTTTTTGTAAAATAGCCCGTCCACACTTAAAAACGAACAAGAAATTTCAATTTATTTTAGATGAAACTCTAAGGAGAAACTCGATGTATATGATTCTTTCTGAACCAAATTTTGGAAAGCGAATTCTCCAGCCTCAATTTATCTCTATTCCACCGCCATTATACGAAGGCCCCGATGATGAGGTAATTTTATACTATTTATCATTTTTACAAACACTGTATTAACAGATAAATTACTTCATTTTCAATTAAATCTATAGTTTTGAAATACAACCACTTTTTTGAGCCCCCCTCGTGGTCAGAAAATCACTCTAGAAAACTGTTTAAGGCGTTAGCAGTCGTACTATTTTTTGGGTTCTTTGGGGTGTAAAAATAGCACAAAATTGCTAGGGAACAATCAGAAAGCATACACTTATTCAAGAAACAAAAAAAATCCAAAAAAAGTTCGAAATTTTCATTTTTTGAGTAATTTAATTTTGGAAAACATTGAAACCCATTCGACCAGAAAACTCAAAATATAAAAAACCTGTAACCATTTTCTTCTCGGCATCATCCAAGCTTTAATTTGATGGTACTCTCGACTTAAGGGGGTGGGGAAAGCAAATTAGATATTTTTGAATCGGCTCTCTTGAACAAACTGAGAATGAGAAAGGTTCATTTTGCGATTGATTTCGAGAAACGAGTTCAGTGGGTCATTCTGAGAAAACCAAAAAAAAATTTCGATCGCACAAATGAGCTCTACAGGCACTAGAAAAGTGCCAAAATCAATTCTTAAAAAGTTATGTTTGGCTTCGTCTATTAACCGATTTTCATGATTTTTTTATCAATAATCTTTTATTTTCATTATCTAAAGACTCTCAAGGGCGAATTTGAAATTTCCAGCTAAAACTCGAANAATATTTTTTTTATGAAAATATAGACGATTGCGAGTATAGGGGTAGTCTTTTTATCTCCATACATGGTCAGGAAAGCACTTTTTGAGGGTTTCAAAAGTATTTTGTATGAAATAAGTTGAAATTTATCAATTTCTGGAAAATCAAAACAGGATTAATAGAAAACTGAGAAAGTAATTTGGACAAAACTCTCTTTACTGATCTGCTCGGACTCCTCAGCTGCACATTCATATATGTTTCGATTTTGTTACAAATAAATCCAGGGAGGAGATACATTTGAAACTTTCGCGAAAAGTTATCACTGCATTTTCCGACACAATCTTTATTTTACTCTCACTTCTGATGATGGCTTTTGCCGAAACGTTAAATAAATACCTTTTTTAAAGGAAAATCAAATAATTTATGATGTCTCAATACCAATACAAAGATACATTTCGATTGAGACGCCTAAAATGGGGTCAAAATCTGTTTTTTGGTGATTCTGAAGCCAAATGCAAGACGTGGGAACAAAATTGTTTAAAAAGTGGGTGTTAGTAATCAATCAACATTTGCGCATTGATAATCTACGTTTTTAACGCCAACATAAAGTTAATCGGATAATTTATTGAGGAGAAAATGGTACCTTCGTTTTTCACTTTGCCGCCCTCTAGTGAGAGAATTTATCATAAAAAAGCAGCAAAACTATCACCAATGGTTTTTTTTGAGCTGGTTTAGTTGTATATCATATTTTTAGTCTAACTTTTTTTGCAGACATTACCCTTCAAAATTTAAAAAATTAGGGTTTTTAGCATTATTTTTATACATGTATAAATTTTTTGATGACATGAATGAAAAATGTAGTCCACAATAATTGTTTGCAATTGTATGAGAAATCGAATGAGCATAGTTAAAAGAAATTCTGATGAGCGGTTTTCGAATAAATGGTACCAAACCGGCCAAAATACCACTTTTTTAAGGTTATCTACTGTATTTTTATAAAATCAGACAAAAAACCACCACAATATTTTTGCTCATTGAGAATCCGCTCAATTTGAAAGATGAATGAAGTTGATCGGATATGTAATTAAGGAGAAAATGGTACCTTCATTTTCAACTTTGCCGCCCTCTTGTGGGAGAACCGATGATTGAAAAGCGACAAGACCATCACCAATCGTTTTTATGGGGGTGGTTTAGTACTATATCAGATTTTCAGGCCAACTTGTTTTGCGGACACTACCCCCTTAAAATGCGACGACCACCCCCTTAAACACGTTTTGTTTCCGATAATATTTTAATGCGTCACCAGATGAAATAAAACTTTCAAGAGGGGACTCGAAAAATATTGTTACTGTTAGGAGAGTTTGGCAATCATAAAAGCACTTAATTCTTTCTTTTTTTATTAAAAGCAAGGTATTTTCGCAACTTCAAATTAGAAAAAAAAAGAGAATCGATTGCACTTAAAAATTAAATATTTTAGAAGGAACTATGTGACACTTTTAAAATAATGTATTTTATCTTATTATAAAACTTTTTTAATTTTCACAATGACCGGTTTTTTATTCGTATGTTACTTTTTCTGCACAGTTTTCGAATAATGATTATTTAAAGGGGTTGTGGGTGTAAAATGTTGGAATTGCTGGGACAAATTGCCCACTTCTCCAGCTGGAATGTAAGAGTCGATAACGGGTAGATAAGAATAAATGAGAAAAAAATATCGGGAAAATAAAACCTTCTCTTTTAACTGCAAGTAAAATTTCTCGATTCTGGCTCGCCCGTTGAAATAAAATTCTTGTTGTTTGTAGCAGCCTAAAGCGGTTGGGCGAACGGTTTGGCAAAATTCGAAAATACTTCGTCAATTTTGCTTAAAATTGAATCAAACGAATATGTTTTGAAAAGTATGTAGTTTCTGAATAATTTACAGGTTCGCCAATGGAAGTTTTTTTTGGTTTTAGCACCATAAAAGCGGTTTGGCTGAATTTTCTCAAGAGGGTGAAAATAAGATAACATCGCGCAGTGCGTGAGTGGGCTCTTACTTCTTTATCCAATCACAGCATTATATTTTTACAGAATTGTTTTGTTTTCACTATACCAGAAAATAAAAACACTTTTCTTCAATTCTTGCTGTATTGTACACACCCACAAGTTGTGGGCCACAACCCCCTAAAGCTGATAATTATAAATAATTAATAATGATTAGGCTGTCCCATGTCAAAAATTCTCGAAAAATAAGTTGAAGATATGAATTAGTACTTTTCGGGATAATTTGCAGCGCAAAACCACGAGAAAAAAAATTTTATCAAAGTTTTTTCATGACTTCAATATTTGATGGTCAAAATTGCAATATTCCATTTAAAAGCAAATTGGTAATAATAAATTATACAGGGTGTAAGATTTTCACCTTCTTTTTTCCAAATTAGTAAAATTGCTATCCGCTAATGAGAACGATTTATTTTGGCAAAAACCTACGTCTTTCTCAGATTCAACCAATCAAAACGGCGGAATTCAAATTTTACCAATTTGGAAAAAAGAAGGTAAAAATCTTACACCCTGTACATGAAGCTTTTGTGTTCGCGTTCGGCCGATGAACCACCGGATATCACGACTTTGTCCGATAAGAGCTTCAAAAATAAGATTAATCGCGAACGCGAAAGTAGAGGCCTAGAGTTTTCCTTTTCAGATATACTAATTAATTTTATGTTGCACCAGAATTTGAACTCGAGGCCCCTTGATCTGGTACATAAACTTTTATCATAAACTCACTCATTTGTACTTAGAGTGGACCCAAGAAATTTCAAGATGACTTATGAGCAATCAATTACAATTAAAAAAGAAACGGTTGAGGCTCACATAAACTCTCAGAGGCCAAAATCGAACCGCTCGATTCGGAAATCGTTGATAAAAAGCCTCTATGGACTGGGGATCGGCAGACTTTGCTCTAGTCTGCTATTTTTCACTCTTTCAGGTCAATTTCAGAGCACATTAAGGGAGTACTCTACGCCCTTTTGTGATTTTCAAACGTTTGTTCTGAGCTGAATAAAACTTGCTTGAGTTTCATGTTCTGAGACCCAGAAGATATTACCGGTCCAAAAAGTCATTTTTCGACTTTTATCTGTTCAATTTCATTTAGCGATGTATCAACATAATTTTCAGATTTTTTGTGAGCATACCAAAATTTGTTAGTTAAAAAAAGTTATGCGCCCAGATTATATTTGTTTCCTTTAATTTGCCTACAATCACTGATAAAGTCCTCAAAATGGCTGTTTTGGGTACCCTGAGTGCTGGTTCAATTTCATTTGGAGCACAGTGAACTAATTTTTTCGCGGAAAAAAGCACTTTGTTAAAATTGCGAGCTTATGATTTTTATGCGCTCCATATTTCGCTACTTTTATAGTTATGGTTTTATGGCAGTCAAGTTTTGCTTCCTGACAAAAATAGGGTCGATTTTATAAATTTAACAAATTTCATGATTTTTTTTTTCGAAAATTAAAAATCTTTTATTTTTTTTTTAAATATTGATTCAAAGTGAACTTCATGAAAAAAATCAGCGGATCAACGGATATTCAATTTGAAAGTTACAGAAATTTGAGGAGAATTATACTTAGAAAAAATAGTACAGGGTGAGTCTTTTCGATTTTCCTTTTTTTACCAGACGTGACGCCAATTCTAAGCAAAGTCTTTGGTCAGAAAAACAAATTTCTGGTGGTATCATATCTTTCTTGTTTCTTCATTAACCGACTACAAAACCGTGTAAAACCGACTACAAAACTACGTTTTTGTCAATTTTGCGTTGACCACCCCCTTAAATGATATTTTTCAACTCGAACCTCTAGGCAACTTTTATAGGAGTGAAGTTAAGTCCGGATTTGACATCAGATAAGAGCAAAATAGCTTGAGAACTGTTTTAGAGCAGATCAGACCAAAGGATTTTAGAAAAGTTGCCGACCCCTGCTATGGACAAATCTTCGACGATTATTTTCATGGCAGATTTGTCCACTGAGCGTTCTTATTATATGTAGTTACCGTATCTCTGACCCTGAGAAATGATTAAATTAATATCAATCAACCTAACGCGGATATTTAATCTATAAAAAAAATAAACCATGATTTTATACAATATAATCGTTTTGGGGATATAATATTTTTTAAATAGGGAGATGGTTTTTGTGATAGCGGTAGTCTGTTAACCTTCCTCGAGTTATTCTCGGGTGAAAATTGGGGAGTTTAGCTTGAGGTGCAAAAATAATTTTGACTAAAGCTTGGACACCTGAAAAGAGAGAGAGATTAAATTCACAGGAATTTTGAGTTAATTTTGGCACGATTAACGATGCACATCGACTAATCTCGTATTAGACAATGTTAATACTAGAATTTCTAACTTTCCCCACTCAGTTTTGGATAAGCAATTCCAACTAAGGAAACCCTAAGCTCCGCACTCTTCCAAAGATTTTTGATTATGTTATGCAGGCTTGTAAGATTTATTGTGGATAACAATCTGTCGATCCGCGAAGTTTGTTTATGATTATTAGAGAGGTCTAAGAGAATGAAAAATGAATTTGTATTTTTTATATAAACACTTATAAAGAATAAATCTTTTGGGATTTTTTTGTAAAACTGCTGTTTGGATCTATGAAATCGAGAAAAAGGTGGCTGTTTGGCCCGAGTTATGATTTGCAAAAGTGCAAAGAATCTGCTGATTCGATCTGTCTATATTGCTATAAGTTCTTCACAGTTATGATAAACAAAGTAATTGGTTGAGATTAAATACACATAGCGCTAAATTTTTCGGTAGGTAAATTTAAATGATGTGATGGCTGATAACTGTAAAATTTGATTTATGAGTTACATGGCAGGTCTGAATCTATGTTTTGTAGTTTGTTTTATTGCTGTCAATCAAGATATAATTTATTATATAGTTTTATTTCGGCAAAACCTGAGTTATCTACCACGCGCTCCATGTTATTCTGTTGGAAAACCTGTTGATAGTAACTTATTTTTTCAAATTTTATCGTCCGCACTTTCTCCGAGCTCTTTTCGTGATTTAAATTGATGCACGGATTGAAGTTCATACTATAAATATTCAAAATTTATATCTTGTGATTAAATTGTTGACACAAATATTGCTTAAATTGGTCGTACTTTTGGGTCATTTTATGATGTGAACGGGACTTTAGTGATGAAATAGTCGAGACAATCGGTATGGTTTATTTTTGTCTAAGTTAGATAATTACCTGTGTGTCCTACCAGCTCTCATTTTTCAAAGACTTTTCATCTAAAAAAATTCATTATTTCAATTAATGCTACGGCTATACAAAAAGGGAATTGAGTTTTTACCCCGGACAAGTAACTAATTAATCATTTTACACGTCTTATATTTGATTTAACATGACTCCTAAGTTCGCTTATCTGTTTACTTTTTAATTAAAATATTTGAAGCAACTTTAAGCCAATAGTACAGTAATTGAGTCATTCCATTTAGCTTGAGTCAACCGTCTTCTTATTCAAAATGCTGCGATCTATTAGATAATAGTATGAAAAAGTATCTCTGGAGGTTGTCTTTGATATTTTTTTGACTAAAGATTCAACTTGTAAATTTTCTAATTATTCTGCTGGTAACAATTTCTAAACATTGCTATTCTGCTAATGCAATTCTAGATTTATCACTGCTGTGTAACTCTTTCATATTTCTTATTATAATCATTACAAGAATTAAAATATGTCAGTAATATAATTATATTTAGATTATCTCTGAATGGTATAAGTTGCGCGTCCTTACCTTACTTTATTTACGGTAATAATGTTAAAACTTTTTTACAATTAATATTTAAAACCTCCCAATACAGCGCCAAACTAAGAAGCCCTTCCGCACTCTAACTTGCCTAACTGTCTGTCGCCCACGTCCTTGTACCTTTGAGTGCGACATAAACAACAATAATAATACATAGTTGTTGCTTGTTGCCGACACAGTTAAAAAATTGGTATCTTTCTGATATAATAATTCTCTATATACAATCCCGGAATACAACTACCGGATGATCTATCAATCGTCTATTTTGTAACTCGATTTTATTGAATCCTAGAAAAACCGCAAGGTAAGCCACTGGTGGGTGAAAATCATAGGCAACTATTATCTGCTTATTTCCAAGGTCTAATCGCATGGTATATTCCTATAGGTAACCAGGCCGAAACCATGGCCAAAAATCCATGATTTTATATTGTTGGTTTTCAGATAATAGATATGGTCACAAGCAAAATCGGCAAAAGATGAATTTACATTAAAACGTATTTAGACTTAGTTACCGGTTTTTAACGTTCGTTGTAACGAATTGTCGTTTTTACTTTTTGGTATTTGATTCAACATTTTTTTTGAGTAAACAATGGAAAAGAGAGAGGGATCTGCACTTTTGCTTCAAAGTTTCCCCATTTTGCTTTCGCCATCATGCGGAGTACGCCGACCAGAATAGGTTCACTTCAAATAAGGTTATGCCATAGATTTTGAAATATTGACACACGAAACATATATGTTGAAACATATTTTAGTCTCAGGAGTAAATAGAACAATTTGGCCTTTTTTGATCGATAGTAACGTTTTTTTCTAGATTGTATTATAAATAAATAATAGTTTTGGGAAATGTGGTGAGTTCCTTTTGAAACAGGCACCTGGTCAGGAAGGTGATAGCATTTGTGATGCGCGTAGTCAAGTGGGGGTCTTAGGTTTAAGGTTGGTCTGGTTAGGAAGCGTATGCGTACACAACCGCTTTCCTCGAATAATAATTGAGTGCAATAGTGACAGCCAAAAGTTTTGAGGGCGGGGGTTAAAAATAATAAACTTCTATGGCAAACATATTTTAAAAGATATATCTTTCCTATTTTCCCAATTATGTTACAAAAATAATAGTACCGAAATTAAGTGCTGAACTGTTAATTTCAATATTCTCACTTCCACTCCGAGAGATTTTAGAGCTCTTAATGTTAACTCCTACAATCCGCGAACAACTTTCTTGGACTCACACAGTGCTTTTCACACGCTGTCGCATGTATTCAACCGCGTGCCCATGGTGTTTAAATCAAAGCTACATCCTCGTTTCATAATCAACATATATTTATCACTTGATTATATGGTAATTCTGAAATTTCTTATAATCGTATCAAACAAAATGGAAAAAAATACATTAAAGCATCAAATGGCAATAAGAATATAAAAATCTCTATTTTTAGCACATTCACACAATTAAGGGCATAACTTATACGCATTAAGGCTAAAGTTGACATTTTCAATTTGCAGTATCAAAACTTACCAATTTGGTGCTGAAACTGCAAAAAAAATTGCATGTTCTATTAAATTTCTACAAATCAGCTCCTTAACAAATAAAAAAAATATTTGAAATGACAAAGTTCAAGGCCATTTCAAGTTCATCGTATGAGCTTGTAAGTAACCTCAAAAGAATCGGAGAGGTCGATTTGTAATGAAAATTATTGAGCAACTATGGGTGATTATGTACTGAACGGTTACTAGAGGCGAAAAAAATAGTCAAAAATTTTGAGATTTCACAGGAGATTGTGCTCTCTGGCGCCGCCTTTCAGTACATAATTGACCCATCTAGTTGCTAATATTTTCATGAGAGAAGGTCGGCTCTACGATTTCTTGCAGGTACAACGAGTCTAACGACTGAACATCGAAATTTACGGTAATTTGATATACGGTAAACAATTAACGGTATTTTGAAAAGTACTCAATTACGCCAAAAATATCCAGGGTCAAACTCAACATTTAAAGACGTTTTTCTCATTACGGTACAGTCCAAATAAAATCACGTGACACATAATCATAAAATAATCTGAAAATATGTCATATATTTATCCTTATTTCTTGAAATAAGACATCCGTGACCTTTTTGGAAAGATATCATTTTTAAACCAACCTTAAATTAAGTGTTTATTACCCGACAAAATTTTCGGCCTAAATCTGACTACATATTCCTACTCCCATTGCAAAACCTTATTTCTTGATTTAAAAGTCACGTGATCGTTTTTGTCTTTGGCGTTGATGAGAAAATCTTAAAAACTATCTATCATACCCCCCCCCCCTAAAAAACCTTTTCCTTGCAAAAATAATACTGCCACGGCATCCCCCTCAGTAAAATTCTAAAGGAAAAAAAGCAACAAACGTCAATGATTAAATAGTTTGATCTCATCACTCGTGTAAAATTTTCAATGAATGAAGTGATTAAGGTCCTAAATTGCGATTAAACGGGTCCAGGGTGGTGCGGATTTCAGTGTGAGACGAGTTTAAAGTTGCT
>SCLH01002197.1:0-11732 GCA_004367855.1 Oikopleura vanhoeffeni | reverse complement strand
AAAAATATTATTTTCAAAGGGTTCGCCGACAAAATCGATGAATCACCTCCTCGCGAAGAAAGAGAAAAGTCCCGTTCGCGTTCCCGCTCCCGTGACCGAAAAAGTCGTAAACGGCGCTCCAGATCCCGAGACAGAAAACGGTCAAGATCCCGTTCCCGGGACAGAAAACGATCCCGAGATGACCGTCGGCGGCGTTCCAAGTCTCCCCGGGACCGCAGGCGGAAATCCCGTTCCCGGGACAAGAAACCTCAGCTTGATACAGACCCACAAGTGGGGAAAATTTACACTGGAAAAGTAACCTCGATTAAACATTTTGGATGTTTTGTATCGATCGAAGGCTTGGTCAAGGTCGGGGTGGTAATTTGCCCTAACACATTTTTTTGTTATTTTTAAATTACATATAAACGCAACAAAAAATAATTTTCAAATGTTTTTGTACTTACACTTACTATTCGGAAAAAATTTTATTGGCTTGCTTTAGCTTAAAAAAATTGTATTGGCTTGCTTTAGCCAAAAAATTGCAAAATTTCTATCGAGTTACTTCTGGAAAAAAATTTGAATAAAAAAGCATTTTTAACCAAAAAATGAAAAATTTGCAAAATTTCAGATCTTTTCAACTTTTTTATCGGTTTGCTTCCAGAAAACTTAAGGGGGTACTCAACGGTTTCTCGTATTTTGAATCGGGCTCATAATTAAACAAAACAAGTTATAGAAAATGTGCAAAGACTGATTTGAAGATCTGACCCTCTGCTAATAACCAAAGGTGAAAATTTATTTTTATGAGCACAACAGCACCAAGTGGGAGTAGAGTTCTAGAACACTGATTTTATCTTAAATGTCTTTTTTCTCCAGAACGGCTGAATGAAAATTTATGACTTTTTGTCAGAATAACAGTCGGTATACGATCTATTACAACTGGATTTTTTTTGCAAAATTTCGATCGGACATATTCTAGAATTAGAAAAAACCGTGATTTTTCGAGATTTTCAAATTTCGAGCTTGATTTTCTCAAAAACGGCTCGACACAATTTTTTTTTAATATAATATAAGTTGGAGAAACATGTCTTCTTACTTTAAGATGAACTATTTTTTTCTCTGATATGTTCCTGATAATGGAAAATTGCGGTTTGGTGCAAACGGAAGTCAATTTTCGAGATCTCTAGAAAAATTTAGTTGATCGGATTAGGCTAAAAATGCCACCAAACGAAAGCTCATGGTTCACTGAATAAAAAATCTGCTTACATCATGTCGAAATTTTGGTCCGATAAATTCTAGAATCACGAAAACGTTAAAATTTTGAATTGAACTCAAAATTTCTAGAAACCGGCCCGACACAATTTTTTTAATTTAGTATGAGTTGGAGAAATATGTATCCTTGCTTTCTGATGGAAAATTTTTATCAGTGAAATACTCCTATAAATACAAAATTGTATTTTAGTTCAACTGGAGGTCAATTTTTAGAGTTTCTAGAAAACTATTTTCATCCGATTGTACCGAAAGTACCCTAAAATTGAAGCTTATGAAAAACTGAAGTGAAAAACTGCCAATGACTTTTACTTAAGTACCTTGTATTTTCAAGATTTTTCATTAAAATTGACTTTTTCTGTATTTTTTCCCGAAAAAATACTTAAAAAAAACTGAAAAATCTAAATTTTTGTGAAAATTCTTGAATTTTTTTTTATGAAATGACCAGAAATGCATTTCCTGAGGCTATTTGGTGTATTTTTCATGTCCCTAACCTGAAATAAAAAAACCGTTGAGTACCGCCTTAAGGGGGTTGTGGGTGTAAATGAACAAGCGATGAAGAAAATTTCTCTATTTTTCTTGAATTCAGAATCAACCAATCAGATTTCCGAATCAACCAATTATATTTTCTTTTCGTCATGCGTAGGCGACAATGCAAGACAAACCAATAAATAAACAACACCATATCTACTTGTAAATAATTTCAGCTGCACTTATTATACTTATAAAAACAAACAGAGAATATTTTTTTCAACTATCTTTNACAGAAAAAGATAAATATATATTATAAAGATCCTGCATACCTGTATAAGTTCAAACTATTTTCCACATGTCGCGATATTCAGCAATTTTCTTCGGAAGACGGTTAAATATTGTAGACGGTCTTAACATGGCTGCAAATAAACAAGCAATAATAATAATAACAATTGGGTTTTGTATTTTATTGGATTTATTGGCATGATTCCACGCAAGACGCAAAATAGGAATGAGGCTCGAAAACAAAATTGTTTTCTGACACCGGTTTTTGCGAATACTTAATTAATCTCAGATTTGTTATGAAAATGTGCATAAGTGCAACAGCCCTACTAGATTAATTATGATTTCGCACAGTTTTTAATATGTCTTTTCGGTGATGATTTTTTCGTTCTTTCTTGCCGGTTTTCCTGCTGCTTTTTCGATCTTTACCTACTCAAACTGGTTTTTACGGGCTCAGTCTACCCAATTAATTTATTTATAATTTCAAAACATGAAATTTTGGACTCTAACGTCATATCGAATTTATCACTTCCTTCCCCAGATTCAGAATTAGGAGTTAAAAGGGGTGGGACTCCCACCGTGGGAGTCGCAAATCGAAGTCATGAAGCCATTCATCAGCTATAGTTGTTAAAATAACTTTCATCAAAATATTTTGGCGATTCTGGATCGATTGCGTCTAATTTCATCAAAATGAATTTGGAATTGATTAATTATTTGCAACCGGAAATAAACGCGCACACTCATAAACTTGTAATATTGAAAAGAAAAGATTCTTCCCGGCATGTTAGAGAAATGAAGTCAACATTTTTGAATTCCTTGTGAAAATCTTAGTTAAAAATCACATTTGAATTCATAAATTTGTGAAATTTAGATGTAATCATATAATTTTCATGAATGATGTTTTTAATATTGAAATTTCACTCTTAGCGTCCTGCAGCAAAACTAAGAAATGATTTTGAAAATAATCTACCGGCGATCTGTTAAAAATGTTAAGTGGTGACATTAATAGAGTTCGTTAAAATTTATCGCAAACAATAACCAGTAGAAATTTTTTTGTTATTTTTGGGCTCGTTCCTCTCGAAGTTTTTAGAATGGTTGTTTTCGATTCTTGAAAGATCGTTGTTTTTGGGCTCATTATGCTCGAAATTTTTTAAATTGTTTTTTGGTTTATTTGCTCAAAATTATTAATTTTTCGACGAATCGGAATCGCAATTTTCGGCTTAAAATCTTTTCTGATTATGATTTTCCGTTAACCAATTCTGCATAAATAATGCAAAAAGTTACAAAAAATTTTTATACTCAAGATATATGACAAATTTAAAAATTCTAGATCTCTGTTCTGTTAGTGTGAGACTTGAAACTTGTTAAAAAAACACATATTTGAAAATTATGATTATCGAAACGTTGGATAAAAATTATGTTGTTAACCCACCGAGGCATAGAAAAAAAGTTCCCCCGAGGCATAATACCTTTTCAGGAGGATACAATTTTTACACTCACAGAACCAAAACGGTTCATCCGATTTATAAAATTCGAATTGAAATATAATTTTGGGAAGTTAATTTCAATATATAATTTTCAACAAATTGAAAAAAAAGTATTTTAACTTTCAAAATTTGAGTTTAAAAAAATTGGTAAGTTGAGTCCTCGCCACATCATTCAATTTTCAAAAGTCACTCTCAAAAAAAATTTCTGCTCCAGATATGTCTGGGATGCTAATTTTCTTCGCAAATCGTACTCAAAACACTTTTTTGAATCCTGGCTTATTTTTTATTTCAACTCCAGATTGAAGTCAAAAGTTATTTTTCGGAAGTAAGACTTAAGCGAAAAATCGCCGTCTAATCAACTCGTCATAAAATTTAAACCTTTTTTTCAGAAAAATGTTTGGTGATATTTTGAGATTCACATTGTTGAGTTTTAAAATGTATTCGAAAAAGAGCTTTTTTAAATCATTGTTCCATCATTTTTGGCTAATTTAAAGTGACTTTACCATTTCAAAGGGTAAATGCCTCGGAGGGTTAAGCAATCCAATTATGCCGATCAGTGTTCTAAAACGGAATAGGAAACGTTTTAGAACACTGGTGCCGATTCCAGAATAGATGAACCTTTTCGACGGATGATTTTGTTGTCCTTGTCTATCAGATCGGACATTTTGTGATCGGATGTGATCGGTTCGGATCTGCTCGGAAGCAAATCTCAAAATTTGAAGATCGGATCGGTTCGGTTCGGACCCGATTTGAAAACAACGTGATCGGATCGGATCGGTTCGGAAAAAAACCCGATCTGATCGGTTTGCTCGGACCTGCTCGGTATTTCCGAGCAGATATTTTAGCTCGGACGCCCATCCCTGGTCTACACAACCAACGAGACGTTTCACCAAAATAGGAGATATAATATGGAGAAACAAATCCAAGGAGCAATTATATATTTTATCCGTCACATTTTCGGCCGTGGGCCATATATGGGATATATATGAACTTGCTTAAGGGGGTTCTGTTAAGGGAGTACTGGTCGCATTTTAAGGCAAAAAACATGGTTTTCAGCGTCGCCTCAATGAAGTACTAGAAACAGCACGAACATATGTATTTCAGTTTAGGGATAATTGAACATTAATCTTGCTTTCACAAAACAAATCGAAGGCCTCTGATTGGCCGACCAATCAGGAACGACCTTTCAAAAGTGGCACTATTTTCACTTCAAAAGCCTACTCCTCCCTGAGTTTTGAAGATAGAGAATACTTTTATTGGCCACAGAGAACGTGAGCAGAGCCTCAAGTTTCGTGTAACTCAAAAAAATTTCATCCGGCGCTTAAATGAGCAAAAAACTGTTTTTTGGCCTTATTTTGAGTGCCTCGGGGAAAATACTACTCCTCCCTGGATTTTGACGGCAGAAACCTTAAACTGGTATGTATACGATCCTTAAGGATACGCGCAAAACCCCAAGTTCCACAATTAGCATTTTTTTATCTCGTCTTTTTGGCAACCGCGATTCAAATTCTCAGAAATTTTCAAAATTTGAAAAAAATGAATGAAATATTTTTCAAATCGCGATAAAAATACTTTTTTCATGACAAATGAAATTAAAAAGACTTCTTATCAACTTATTTTTGTCCATATTTTCAGAAAAAAACATTTTAAAGATTATCTAGAAAATTTCATGTCCGAGTCTCTAAATGCAACCAGTACTCCCTTAATGGGATTTAGGGTGCTTACATTTTTGTTGCTGATGAAATGCAGCTCATTTTCAAAAATAAATAATTTGAGATCTAAACCTAAAAAAATGTTTTTTATTGTTTTATATTGAAACCTTGAAAGTATCATGCAAGCACAATGAACCAATATATCATTTAAACAACCGGTTAAAGACATAACCAGAACGTTTTTTTTACAGCACCGGCTAAATACTGCTTTTAGTCCATTTTCAAATAAAATTATATTTTTCTCAGATCATTTTAAAGGCTTTCTCGAACTGATCACAAGCCCATTTTTTTATTTCTGCCTTATTTCTCCTTTAACATTTCTCACATATCCCTTAATCACACGTTTGTAAATATCCCGGCCCTACTACTTAAAAGCAAACCACGTTTGCTAACCAGAACCGGAATATTTACAAAAGTGTGATAAAGGATATATAAAAATACATGTAAATTTCAAAATTATGTGGTGAACAATAAATTCAGGGCTGGTTGAATATCCTGTGAGGAAGTAATTTGTAAAATTTCGAGACAGGTAAAATCTGTCTTGGGTATAGTGAATTGTGGTAAGCTTTGCACTGCAGTGTTGAGTAGCAAGTGTGGTGGCCAGAGAGAGAGAGGGGAGAGAGAGAGAGAGATTGATCACGTGGGGGAAGTGCCCTCTTTCAAATCAGAAAAACAACTCGAACAAATAATTCTAATAATCTGAATTTCATCTCGTTTCTTAAATTACAGTATCTTAAAAAAAATTATTCTAAATAACTCTGTTTGGCATAAATTTTGCTGTCCACTAGGTCAAAAATTAATTTTTCATCAAAATTGTGCCCATTTAACCTTTTTTCGGCAGAAAACTACTTGTTTTCGGGTAAGTTTGAAATTAACTCGTGGACTTGATTTCTGCCATCCAGCTGCCATTCACCATTTGACTCCCGTAGTGTCTTTTGCGCCATCCGTGGCGGAATGGCCTTTAATCACAATTTAGGACCCTTAAGGATGTGGGCGACGATATCTTCAACTTCACGTATAATTCTTTTTGATACACCTTTGTTGTAGAGAATTGTCTGCAAGCTTTTAACTTTGTAAGATTTTTTTTTGGTTTTTAGATTTTTCAAAGAAAGTCGGTTTTCGGGGTTGAAATTAAAGGTTAAATTACAGGGCGACGATAATTGAGATTCTCTCAGATAACTGTTTTTTGATTGCCTTATTTTCGTAGAGAATTTGTCACCAGTTTTTTTTTAGCTATTAAGATTTTTTTTCTGAATTTTATTTTTTTTCAAAAACAGTAGGTTTAGAAAATTATAGTTCAGATTAACACCAAAAACTAGAAATTCACATAGTCGTTCCTGATACTTTGGAGAGGAAGATTTGAAAAGGTAACGTTCGCCTTAATCCAGCTTTGGCGATGAAGTTTCATTGCATAAATTGAACCATTTTCTATATTTTCAAGGAGGAGTAGGCTTTTGCGTGAGGGGCTCCAAATACGTTGTTTTGACATAGGGGCAAAATTCGCAAATGTTCTAACTATGCTCGGAGATGCGCATCTTATTTGAAAGTTAGATTGCAAATAACAAGAAAAATGATGAGGAAGTGAAAGAGGAGTAAGTTATTAGTGCTTGAAGGACGCTACTAAAAACATTTTCTTACTGCGAAGGTTGAGGTATCAGATGCTCTGATAGATATTAATTGCATTTATTTTATGAAAAATGATGAAAATTTCAAGCATTTTCGTACTCCGTTTTTATTTTTGATACATGGCTAGGAAAGCACTTTTTGATAAGTTCAAAAATTTTCGGTAATGAAAAAAGTGAAATTTCTTGCAATTTTGGAAATTTAAGAAACGATTGTCAGAAAACGAGAGTCAGAAATTAGTACAAAACTCATTTGGGTGTTCTTGCACAAACTCTTCAACTGCACATTTATCTGAGTTTAACATATGTGATCTTAAATCAGGGAGGAGATAAATTATGATTGAGACCCTAAACAAGGTCAAAATCAGTTTTTTGGTGATCCGATGAAGAAGCAAATTCAAGAATTTTCCAAAAGCTCAACTTTGTGGTGTTGCTACTTTGGTCCCGGGCTATTATTTGAGTCATAAATCATTGTTGTACCTAAAAAATCCAGGAGGAGATACAGTTTTGAAAATAATTCGGTTATTTTTTCTACGCACGTTTCTGATTGGACGAGCCATCCGTCAATTGATTTTAATTTTCAGTATGCAAATTTTGTTCAAATAATATTCAGAGAGAGGTAATATTTGGTCCGACGAATTTGTAACTTTTGGCTACAATTGGTCATTGAACGTCCATTTTTGCTTAAAATGCAAGACCGACCCCTTAAGAGTTGTAGCTACGTATTGGAAAAAAAAAATATTTTCTGAACCTAGGTTTCTCACTAACTTCACTTGAACATGTGTGGAAAAAGAGCCACACTATCGTCGCCACATCTATCACTGTTAATGGATGTAAAATTTTACAAAGTGATCGACTAATTATTAGGATAATTGAACGTTTGTCTCGGTTTTATTTTTTTTCGAAAATTCAGCTGTATATATTCAGGTAATTTATTTTTTTGCAAAAAAAAATTTAATCATCAACAAAGAGCCTTTGAGCAGGATGAAAACCTCCAAAATTCTTAGACTTTTTTATCGGTCACACGATAGCCTCAAAATGAGTCCGTGAGGTATACTTTAAGGAATAGAGATTGGTAAAAGTGGTACTGTTTTTTTCACAATTGCGTATTATATATTTTTGAAAAAGTGAAGAGTTTATCTATAATTTTTTATGACCAGTACAACACAAAGTCCAAAAATCACGTGGACCTTCCATAGAAATAAGCTTTGGTTCACTGTTAACAAATATTGATTCAAATTACGCCCGAAAATTGTTTGGGCCTGATTAATACCCATCAAGAGTGTGTTGAACATTATAATGAATTTCCAAAAACGCCACGTGATCAATTTCGAGAAACAAAGGATTGATTTTGACATATTCCATAACCTTGATTTTTGGATTATGTCGTCACGGTGATTTTATTTGGATCTTTGATTTAATTGTGATTAAAAGTCTTAAAACGTTTGAAGTTGACTCTGGAGTTTTTTGACGTATTTGAGTAGCTTCTTTCAAATAACTGTACATGTTTTTTTAAATGACACGTGAAGGACACCTTAAGGACAGTGGTGTCGGTGTTTGAGCCTCTCAAGGTAATTTCTCCGCCAAACTAACAAAGGTGATATCCCAAACACATTTGTAACTAACAGATCTTCGGGTAATTGTGAACTTAACAGTATCTGATAAAACCACTCTACGCGACACCTACGTTTTAAAAAAGTTTATTAAAAAGGACACGCGTTCGTACCTACTCCTTAATTTCATCCTTTTCTATATTTTTTGTTTTGTGTGAGGCTCCGGCGAAGCCTTACAATATGCAAAATTGCTTTTTGTTAAAATTTTACTTTTCGCGGACAAAAAGCCAAAAAAACGAAAAGAACAAAAACTTATTTATTATTACTGATTTAAATTGAAAGTGCGCTATTTTTTGTCTTTTGGTACGCTACGAGCTAAAATCTGCACTAAACTACCCTTATAAATAAACTTTCAAATGATTTCTATCGCTTGCTGCTCTAAAATATAGAATTTCATGTTTTTTACAAAATTCTCTAGTAAAATGATCGGCACATTAATAGTCTTAGAAATTCGTTACGACTTAAAGGGGTCTTCCACGTGATTGAGTACTTTTGAAGAAAAGGCCATGTACTAACCAATATACCTTATTTGAAAAAGTACTCACATTACGTCAAAAAATTCCAGAGTCAACCTTCAAAACGTTTTTAAGACTTTTTTCCATAAATCACAGTCTCATGAAAATCAACGTGATAAATAATCCAAAAAATAAGAGGTTTGGAATAGTGTCCATAATAAACTTATCTCTCAAAATAGTGATCCATGCGTTTTTTGGAAAATATATTAGTCAAATCTGAATGGTATTCAATCGGCCCAAAATATTTTCGGCGTAATTTGATCACATTTGTAATGTGAACGCAAAGCTTTTCCTTATTTGAAGGTCACGTGATCGTTTTTGGCCTTTGGGTGAATGGTCATTAAAAGACTTAATGAGAAATGCTTCAACTTTTTTTCAACTTGATTTAAGCAATTTTGAAAAAAAAACATTACTACTTTTCCAACTTACCCTTAATATATACGTCACGTGATCTTTTGGGGCTATCGTGAATGAGAAAAAGTCTCAGAATTTTGTATTTCATTCTGCTCAAAGGCTTTTTTTGAAGATCTTAAATTTTTTTTGGCAGAAAAAATACGTACTTGTAATACAGTGAAAAATTTTCGTAAAAAAGAAACGCACAAACGTCGTATCAAATAGTCGATCGATCATCTGCTAAATTTTCTTCATCCATACATAATTAAGGATGTGGGCGACGATAGTTGGGCTCTTTTTTGACATACTTTTCAAGTGTAAGGTTTCTGAGACTGGCTTCGAGAATACTTAATTTTTCTAAATACGTGTACAGACTCCAAGAAAGTTGCCAGTTTATTCAGAGCAATTGATACCTCAAATCTACGCTCAGAAAATGGTTTCAGTTAGCGTCCTTCAAAGAACTAAAAGCCTATCTCATTCATCTCTCATTTCATTTTTTCTTGTTATTCTGCAATTTACTTTCAAAATGATGCGCATCTCCAAGCGGTAGAAACTTTTAACAAATTTTGCCCCTATTGGTCAAAACAGCGTAATTTGGGAAGCCTCACCGCAAAAGCCTACTCCTCCTTAAATTAGTAGAAATATTTCAATTTATGCATGAACTTCACCATGGTGTAATGGTGTCATTCGAACGTATAATAGTTTTCTAAAACTTACTTTTCTTGAAAAAAAAGTCTAAAATTCAGAAAAAACTCTTAATGAGCTAAACTCAGTGACATTCTCCTACAAAATAGGGCAATCAAAACAGTTTCTGGAAATCTCAATTCATCGTCGCCTTAATTAACCTTTAAATTTCAACCCCGAAATAACGACTTTTTTTTGAAAAAATCTCAAAACCCAAAAAAAATTGTACAAGTTTAAAAACTTGGCAGAGAAATTCTCTACACTCGTCGCCCACATTCTTAGGGTCCTAAATGCAATTACAGAGGCCATGCGCCACGGATGGCGCAAAAGACACTACGGGGAGTCAAATGGTGCAATGGCAGCTGATGGCAGAATCATGTCTACGAGTTAATTTCAAATCTCAGAAAACTAGTAGTTTTTCTGCCCGAAAAAGGTTTTTGATGAATTACATTTTTTGATTTCGCTTCTGAAAGTTTCATTAGACGCAGCCTAGTGAACAAACAAAATTCTATGCCAAACAAAGTTATTAAGACATAAGTTTTTCTTTAAGATATGTATTAAGAAACGAGATGAAATTCGATTATTAGATTATTTTTCGAGTTGTTTTTTCCTGATTTGAAAGAGATCATCCGAGTGGTCTGTGTGGCATAATTCTTAGCTTACTAATTTACCCAGAAGAAATTTTGATATACATTTGTGCTTCAATTTTGCTTGAACTTTTTGGAAAAAATCAAAAATTTCAAGCTCACTGACTAGGCAATTTAAATGGTTCAATATAAACCAAGTTTCAAAGTGATTTACAAAAAAGATTTTATTTCAAAAGTATTTTATTTGAATGCTCTATTAATAAACTAAGAGGGATTTTCTCTCTCAAAGCAACATTTTTTATGCAGTTCTACTACATAATACAATCATTAAAACTATAATTCTTTACTTCTTAGCACTAATAAATTATATTTGATAGCAAGGTTGGAGCATTTTAAATGTTTTTATCAGTAAAAGGTCAGCTAATACTGGGAAGTCGAACCCGAGTATTTTTTTGTAAAATGCATGATCGTGATTACGTTGCTGCTAACTAATTATATCTCTAGCACATTGCAAGCGGAAGCACTTTACTATTGTTCCAATTTAATTCTTCCCACATAAGTGCGCGTAGCTGAATTTGAGTGGTTTGTTTGGAATATTTCAATTTTAATACAGTTTGCTCACTTACAATTTGCTCGAGCTGAGTAAAGTTATTGTTTTTACAGCCGTCAGTTTTCATTAAATTTTCTTTGATTTCGGGGAGCGTGCTTTCCGTACAAATTGGCCAATCGACTTTTTTGTCTCCATATACTTTGGGAAGGTGTTACGCGTAAGCACGCCCGTGTTCCGTACCCAAATGTCCTGCATTTTTTTTCTTTATTCAGACCAATTTGGGTACGGAAAGGCACGGGCGACGCGTCGGGCGTGCGTTACGTACCAAATGGTCTGAATGAAAATATGTTTGTGAAAACGCATACGTCATGTATATGCGTCATGAAAAGGTGGTTGAGGAATTCCCCGCGCACTCGGACGACAGTGACAGGCAAAACTAATGCGCTAAGTAGGGTTCAGTACCGGAATACTTATCGCAAAAACTAATAACCCTATACGAATTTTTTAGTTTTTTGTAACGCGATGGTAAAATATCAACAAAATCACTATATAATCACTTTCTAGCGCG
>SCLH01002196.1:39458-74933 GCA_004367855.1 Oikopleura vanhoeffeni | reverse complement strand
GAAATATTATTGAAATTTTCCGCAAATCAAGTCCAAAAATTTTTATTAGTAGTTTTTTGAAATCTCTGTAAACAATAAGGCCAAATCACTTGTGAAATTTTCTGGTATCTATTTGGTTTCCGTATTTCAACCGATGCAAGGGTGAAGCGAATATCTCTTCTGAACTTCTGATGAAATTTACAANAAAATATAATCTTTTTGGTGATGCTGCGCATCCCCAAAACGATTATATTGTATAAAATAGTTTTGCACGAAAAATGAACTTAAACTTTAACGTGAGCGCCCTTTAGTGAGCGAACCGCTGGTCAAAAAGCTGTGAGACCAGCACCAATAGATTTTTTTTTGGTCGGTTGAGTTTTAGATAAATTTTCTGGGCAACTTTTTTAGCGGACATCGGCTCAAACCTACCCAAATCCTTCTGAAAAGAGCAAAAAAAATGTCGCAAAATTGTTTGTTCCAAATACATTATAAAAATTTGGCCGCGATCCCAAAAATAATACTCATTTTTATTTTGGATATTTGGTTCGAATATTACGGGGAGTTGATTTTTTTGCGATTTTCGCCGAAGTTTTACTTCCGAAAAAATTATTTCGAAACTAGACATCAAATACAAATGTGATATCAGCCAGTTTTTAGGAAAGTTTTATGTGCACTTAAAATCAAAATTTTCGGTATCTAGGGACAGATTTTTTTGGTTAAAAGTAAAATTTAAAAATGAATCTAAGCAATCAAAAATGGTCCACACTGTCACTTGATTACTATATGAATTACCGGACCTCAGAGTACAAATCCTAAATATTTAAAAAATGCGAAATCTGAGCATTTGATTGGTTGATCCTTTCTCAACCTGACCGATGAAATCGGCCTATTCCACAATCAACGGTTTTGATTGGATGTTAATATCTTGCGGTGTTTGTATCATTCAAATATTTAGGATTTGTACTCTGAGGTCCGGTTATCCATATCTACCTAAAAATAATAACAGAAGTGTAATTATTTTCTTTTATTAAGAAAAATAGCCATTTTTACGATAAATCATAATTTTTACATCCAAATTTCAGACCAATTTAATAATAACTTTTGATTTATGATACGAAAAAAACACAAACTGTAGATCTAATCTGATAAAACTTAGAGGTAGTCCAGATCCTTGCGCATCAATTCCGAAAAAAATTAAATTTTCGAAGACAACTGTGAGCTTGTATCACATAATATGCTGAACCTTGCTTTTCTCACTATATTTTTAAGAACAAAAAATTGAAATTCTAGAATTTAAAATGTCGGATGCAAAAATATATCCTTTCAACTTCCTGATGCAAAAAAAAGACCAGCTCAACCAAAATTTTGCTCGTCCAAAATGGCCTATCTTATTTAAAATTGCAGTATAAGTACGCCCAGGTTTTTTTCGTGGTCGGAATCTTTTTTATTGAGACCGTTTAAGGGAGTGGGTGTCGCAAATTCGAGCCTCTTCCAAGGTCATTTACCGTCAAGCCAGCAACATTTAACAGTGATCTGATACAATCCCACCTACGCCGACACCTCCGCTTTTAAAAAGCCTCTTAAAAAGACACGCAGTTGGTACCTACTCCTTCAATTTTCATCATTTTTTATTATTTTTTTTGTGTGGGGCTCCGGAAAAGCCTAAAAAATCGTGCAAAATTGCTTTTGATTTAAAATTTTGCTTTCGGCGGACAAAAACGCAAAAAAACTAAAAATTAAAATTTTGAAATGATCAGTTTGGGAGGCTCAGGCAAAAGCTATCTCCTCCACCAGTTTGAGAGATATAGTTTCGACTCATACTGCATCTGAAAGCACAAGACTTGTTTGACAATAAACTAGAGAGTTTTTTTCGAAATTTTGCTTTGGCGTCTCTTGGGGGCCATGGCAACTTTTCATTTTGAGCCTAAATTTTTGACAAAATTTAGAAACCAGAAAAAATGCTTCAAAATAATTTTTTCCGTANAAGATAGCTCTCCTGAGCAGAGGTCGGCACAATTGGATCGGAATCGGATCGGTCCAATCTTTTCAAAAGGCGACCGATCCGATCCAGATCCGATCCAATTTTTTCAAAAGTCGACCGACCCGATCTAGATCCGATCCAGAATTTTTTTCAGATGTGCCAACCTCTGCTCCTACATATTGCGAAAGCGCGAGATTTTGGTAGAATTTGGATAAACGTATTAAATAATTGATCGAAATTGAAAATTTTTCGTCAATTTTTTGAACATCTTTCAAGATAAGGTTTATTTCAAATTTTAAATAATAATTCTAACCATTCGCATCAAAAAACAAGGAAATCCGAAAAACGGCATTTAAATCAGGCTTCAGAAAAAGGTCAACCCTTTGGCGATTTTCCATCCCTATCCCCAAATTTTCCCTATGTTTTGTTATGAAAAAGGATAGAAAAGGGGATAAAAGCCATCCCTTTTGGAATCCTAATTTAAATGTACACTTTTTTGGCTTTTAAAATATATTTATCCACCGAAAAAAGTTGAAAACGATAAAAATTAAATTATTTCGTTGGTATACTGCGTTTTAAAATAAATTGTACCCAAATCAGGAAAGTGGAATAAAAGGGCCCTTCAAGCACTTTTATGGATATAGACTATAAATTATAAAGTTATCTGATGCGTAATTGCGTAGGCGCGAAATTTTGGTGCTTTTTGGGTGGAATTGGAATATACGTGATATTTAAAAGGTCGGAATGAAAAAAATTGAAAATTTATTTGACGAAATGAGGTTTTTATTTTTTCAACAATTTAAAATATTTTTCATGATTCTCCCCAAAAAGTGAAATCCGGATGAAAAACGGCAGATTAAAATTTAATTGTACACTTTTTGACATTGAAAATATATTTCTCTACCAAAAAAAGTTGGAAACGATAAAAGTTTAATTATTTCGTTGATAGATTCGATCTTAAAATAAATTGTACTTGGCACAGCATGAAGATTGACATCTCACAGTTTATAGCAGAAAATAATCAAGAAAACCTCGAGTTTATCAAAAAAAGTGGGCGTCTTAGCCGATCAGCGGTATTTTCACACTTAATAGAAAACTAGGTGGATTCAAAAACTTCTTTGCAATGACCAATTTTCCTGATTTGGGTAGTAGATCAAAACATAACTCCGTATCATTTTTTTCTACAAAACTGTTTCTAGAACAACGTATTATTGGCAGTTTTGTGGTTCTTTCAATCATATCGAATTTCAATCCCGTTCATTGGAATTCTTCACTTTCGAACTGAACTTAATTCGGAGAAAAAGGTGTAATTTGGTAACTTCAAATTCAAAAGTTTATTCACGTTTTTGAAAGAAGTTTTGAGACCTGCAATGCGTCAGTATTATATTTGACTTTTTCACCATAGTGTTAACTCGTAGACTTTAGACATCAATATGTACCCAGACTCGATTTCCGGCAACTAGTGACCATTCTTATAAATCGAGCCATATAAGCAAAGTTTCATTATCAACATACATTTTTCAATAGCTTAACATAATATTCAGCCAATTTGCTGTACAATTAAAAAAAACAAAAACTAAATTTAAACGAATTAAAAGACATTTAATGAGGATCAGAAAACAAAAAGTTGCGAAAATTACCTCAAGTGACAAACAAAAGTGCAATAATAAGATGAAATTAAACCTTAATTTATATTTGAAACTACCTCATACAATACCTGTATAACACTTCAAATGATTTTCTATCGCTTTGTCTACACATAATTATATGTTTTCTACAAAATTCTCTAGTAAAATGTCTCTTAAATTTGTTGTGAAATATTTATTTCCGTGATAAAAAAGATATACTATCTTTCTATGCGTAGAGAGTCCTATTTAATCATTTTTCCAAAGTTTTGACTTCTAGAAGAAGCCTATTTAAACAATTAAAGTCTGAGAAATTCGTTACGATTCTTTTAAGGGGTCTTCCGCATGATTTGAGTACTTTTGAAAAAATATATATAGCACCAATATACAGTAATTTGAAAAAGTACTCAAATTACGTCAAAAAAATTCAAGGATCAACTTCAAACGTTTTTAAGACTTTTTCTCATTACACAAAAGTCTGAATAAAATCACGTGTCAAAATAATCCAAAAATAAGGTTTAAAATATGTCATAAATAAATCCGTATTTCTTGAAAAATAAGATCACGTGATCTTTTTGGAAATATCATTATGTTCAAACTCTTAAAATAAGTGTTTATTATCCCACAAATTTTCGGCGTAATTTGAGTACTATTTGTGTACTTAAGCCAAACGCCTTATATCTTAATTTGAAGGTCACGTGATCGTTTTGGACTTTAGTGTAGTTGGAAAAAAAGTTCTTAAAAACTCCTACAGAACATCTTCACTTATTTCAAAAGTGATTTAAGCATTTTTTTGAAAAAAAACAGTACTATATTGACCGACTTATTTCTTGAATATCCTCACGTGATCATCTTTTGGGTTAACTCCGTAGTGTTTTCGAAGCCACGCGTGGGTAAGGGTCAATTGAGGGGCAACAACAACAAAATTTTCCCCGAATTCAAATTTTCAAGAAAAGTTTGGGGCATGTTTTTTCAAAATTCCGGTATTTGAAATTTGTTATTTCTTCTGCCCCCCGAATTTTACAAATAATTCTTTTTACGAAAATTGGGGTGGATTTAAAATTTGTTGTTTTTGACCCCGAATTCTACGAAAAAAGGCATTTTTAGGAAAAATTTGGGGGCAGATATCTCTAGATACCTACCACCGTGGTAGTACCACGGTAGTACCACGGTGAATAAATTTTTAAATTAAGTAATATTTTTGTTTCTTCGATCAGATAAGATAACAGCTCCACTGAAAATTAAGCCAGATTTCATATCTGATGTATTTTTCACTCGTACGAAGTTTGTACTACGAACCCCCTATAATAGAAAAAAAATTCTTCACCGTGAATACTGGACACGAGTTTACCTAGTGTTAAATCTGATACTTTCAACATAGGGTTAAAATTGAAGATTATTTTTGTATTAAAAAAAACTTCCCTACCGTGTACACTGGACACGAGTTTACCTGACCCTAAATCTAATACTTTCAGCATTGAGTTATAATTAAAGATTTTTTTTATTGAAAGCGATTAATTAATTTTGAATGCCCCGAATTATTTGAAAATTACTAGTTTTTTGGATTATTCGGGGGCAAATAAAAACAAAAATATAAATACCCCCGAATTTCAAGAAAAAATCGATAAATTGACAGAATTCGGGGGCAAACAAATTTTACCCATTTTTGTATCATCCCGAATTTTTCAGAATTTGTTTGCCCCCGAATATATTTAAATTGGGAAGAAAACAATGCCCCCAATATTGTCCTGCCACCACGCGTGGTTTTGAACTCACTTTTTCTCTATATTTAACTTAAAGTCCAGAACATTTTTATTCTGTGACACTACGGGAGTTAAAAACATTCAAAATTAAAAATTGTGTTGATTTCGTGAAATTGTATCAATTTTTGGTCATCTGTTAAAATACGGTTTAAATTTCTCAAATTTTAAAGAATTTTCAACATTAATTTTCACCAATTCCCTCCAAAAACACAGAAATCTGGATTAAAAACGGCGGTATGAAATTAAATTGTACACTTTTTTGGCTTTGAAAATATATTTATGTACCGAAAAAGTTGGAAACGATAAAAGTTTAAATATTTCGTTGATAGATTGCGTCTTAAAATAAATTGTACTTGGCACAGCATAAAGATGAAAGACCGGCAGTTCATTTTTATGGCTTCACTGAGTACAACATCACATAACGTTGCTCTCTGATCATTTGAAAAATTTATTTATTTGCTCAGAGCATCTACAATGAAATTATTCAAGGTATTTTTAGTATATTTGTTAAGAGATATCAGATTTGGGCTCCGGGAAACGAGAGATTAGCAATTTGAAACCATTTTAGTTTGCAAATCGGGATCAGGGTTTTACATGAGGTGTGAGATATGACCCATTTGGGATTTTGAAGGTATTTAACTCTGGTGCTAAAGTTCGATGATTTTATTGACGTTTTTTGGGCCCCTGATAGTGTTTTCAAATGCCAGTGGAACAGCAAAAGTATTTTACTATAAAAATTCACAAAAATGTGGTTCAATTTTTCTATTTGCAGTTACTTTAACTACAGTTATTTTCTCCGAATAAAGTTGATTTTTAAAATCGATGAGTCAAACTTGGACCCAAATGATAGGCTGTCAGCAGTCAAAAACATATATATTTTCAGACTTTCTGGAGAATTTCCTCAAAAGTTCAGAAATTTTTCAGACAAGAAAATTATGGGTTTTATTTTTATCTATTTTGACCGTAAGGTGGTCAAATTTGGTGAGTTTTTGATCATTAGCGCCAAAGTTTGTCAGCGATACAAGGGCTTTTTGGATCAATGAACGGAATTGCAATTCAGCATTTAAAAAAAAATGAATTCCAAGAAACTTACAATAAACTTTGTTCTAGAACAGCTTTTATAGGATAATATTAGAAGTTTATATCATTTTTTGATCTTTCACCCTTATAAGGAATGTAAGTAATTACGGTGATTTTTTTAAATCACCTGGCTATTCATTCAGCTTGAAGTGCCACTGATTGGCTAATTCGCTCCCGCTTTTTTGGACAAATTCAAGGTTTCTTTCATCGGTATTTTGCTATTAATTGAGGAGTCAACCGTTTAAAAATATGGATTCTTATTTTCATAAAAAAAGTGTTGGAAATAACATCAAATACGATTTCTCTCATTTTGCTGATTGCGGAAATTAAAGACATTTGAAATTCGTTCTTTCAAAAAAAATTATTTAGTATCTTGTGGGTGGCGCTTTATTGGTCGACCAATCAAATGCCAGAGTTCGACGAGGTAAGTTGAGGCGAACATCTACACGAAGTCTCCCAAAACACAACGATTTTGTCGACAGATTTGAACTTCCTCAGGGAGATGATCCATATGCAAGTTTCGCTGATGACAGGTAAGTCACTGACTACTCCAGGTGGTTAATCATGTTATCTACAATCGTTATGTCTAACTTGAGTGGTTTAAAATAGTGAGAATATCATTATTCGATAAATATTGCACCAAAATCTCGCTTTCTTTTGAGTAATTTTATGTTGAGAATTTATTTTAATACAGTCCTGNAAATACCGACTCCAACAAAGTGTACCAGCTAGGGAATTTGTACCATTTAAAAAATAATTAGTATACTTTTGCAAAGAAATGTACATATTAGATTGAAATTGCTTTATTTTGTAATAATAATCGAATTTGAATAGAAAAAAGTGTATTTTATAACACAAATAAAAAACAGCTACACAGTAGCTGTTTTATATTATCTTATAAATTATATTATATAAGTTATTATTATATTATATAAGTTATAATAAGATTCTTATTGTAAAAAAATCAAAATTGAGGTTTGTTTTGTTTATGAGTCTAGAATTCCAAAATGTTATAATCAATAAAGTTTTTATTTTGTACGTTTCTGAAATTTTAAAAACCATACAAGTTCGACGAAATCGATTAAAAGATATTAAAAAATACGTTGTGAACTTTTTTGTTCAATTTTGATTTCTAGAAATTTTATAAATAAAGGCAGAAGTTGTTAAGACCTCAAAAGATTATACCAGTCATTAATATTTTCAAAAGAGTTCAGGTGAAAGTTTTTATAANAAATTAAGTTTTTGTTTGTCAATTAAATTTTTTTTTTAAATATTTGTGATATTTTAAATTACTATCTCGAATTTTAACACTTATTTTCAGAGGTCCACGACCAGATGTACCAGGTACGGAGCCACCTTGTGATCAGGACGGTAAACAATTTAAATTCTAAAACTAATATAATTTTATATATTCAACATTTTTGTTTATATCAACTCATTTCGAATTTATTCTTATTCATTTTCAAGATAATACAGTGATAATAAATTTTTACAAAGTTTATCAAAATTCAGAATTCTAGAAAATGCATTTGAAACAGTAAAGTAAATTATAGCACCTTTTCAAAGTTTTAGACTACATGGCTTATGAGGCAATTAAGGTTTACAATTCTGAGTTGTTAACACTGTAGAATCTACAGAGCGCTTTCACGGCAATTTTTTAGATATAAAGAAAGGTTTAAAATTATGTAAACGACTCGTGAATTTATCATGGTAGTTAAGAGCATATCATATGCCGCATATGGATTAAGGGTCCTTCATCGACAGATCGTGACTATTTGAAAGATGAGGATTCAAAACATTTGATTGGTTGTTCCGCCCAAATCTGACCAATGAAATCGGTCTATTCTGCAATCCAGAGTCTAGATTGGGAGTAATTATATGGCGTTGTTTCTATCGTTTAAATAGTGACGATCTGTTAACTGAGGGCCCATAATCCATATTCGCTAGCTTTTAGCTAGCTTATATTCGCTATGCATATTCGCTAGGCATATTCACCAGACATATTAGCTAGACATACTCGCTAGCTTATACCTTAGGTATATAATACGAAAGTAACTTTAACAAAATACAAGNTGTAAGGTTTTTCCCTTCTTTTTTCCAAATTGGATAGACTTGATTCCCGCCGTTTTGATTGGTTGAATCTGAGAAAGACGTAGGTTTTTGCCGAAATTAACCATTCACATTAGCGTTCTCATCGCTCTACAATTTGGAAAAAAGAAGGGAAAAATCTTACACTCTGTATATAATAAAATTTAAATACATTTTCAAGGTAAAAACTACAGTGGCGCCAAAAGTTCTGGTAACACATCAAGTCAAAATAACGATGAAATTTGCGAACAAGAACCAGCTCCATATTGTCCTCCAAAAGATGAATGCACAGCCGAAATTATCAAAGAGAAAGATTGCACATGTAAATGTGACGAGGAACCTGCTCCTAACTGTGATTTAGACGTTGTTTTATTGATCGATGTTTGCTCTTGCTCTATTGATGTTTGGAATGGTATCAAATCTTATGCTGACGCCTTAGTAGGAAAATATCAACAGGTAACATTTTCAATGACGAAAAAGACTTAACTTGTCGACAAACATATATTAATATTATAGATAATCACAATCACCATTATAAATTACATTGAAAACTTAGTTGAAATTAATTAACTAAAATTCAAACGAATCAGAATCGTGCAAAAACGTAAAAAAATCGAAAAATTAATGCAAAATTCGAGTATCTTTTAAAATTTAACGTCTTTCTATGGTTGTCGATTTTTTCAAAAATATTGCACTTGGAATTTTTTTTTCTGACCTCGAACACCTTGCTTAGGTCGTAAAATTTTAATGCGGCAAAATTTAAGATCACACATTCTACATAACATTTTGTGCTGATGACTTATAGGAATTTTTCAACATTTTCAAATTTGAGTCCGATTTTGATTAATTGAAATTTACAATAATCAAAATCACAAATTTTCTGATTATTTTTGATATATGTTCATTTTCAAGTCTTGTATTTTTGTGCGATTGAAAATTGTTAAAATAGCTAAGATCACAAATTTTTAGATTGACGAGTTTTTAGTTTCTAGATTCGCTGAAGTTTAATGCGTTAAAATTTTTTTATAATGAACATTATTTTTATGCCAAAAATTCACATGAAGCCAAAAACTTAAACAAAATGATTCAGGAAATTGGTATTTCAGCCGAAGAAACTCGAGTGTCTCTAATCCAATTTTCACAATTCACCAAAACTGTCGTTTCCTTTGGTGACGATTACAAAAAACTCGAACAAGCAGTAAAAGATATGAAAATGGACGATTTTGTTGCCCAAGGTAGATAAAATAAGTATATTTAATATTAATTTGAACTTGACCAATCAGACTGTCAATACATTTATATTTCCATTCAAATTTTTGATTCAACCTTTTTTATAATTTAGAAAATTTTGTACAGAAGTCTACACAAAAACTTGAACATGAATTATACAGCAAAAATTTTTAATGAAATTATCAAAGTCATCAAAAGTTCAATTACGGAGCTGGCATCTCATTTTTAAGCAAATAGAAGGCTGCATCCGTGGTATTTTGAGCAGTGATTATATTTATTTCACCAAAGTATACATGTGAATAAAACTGACCAAGTTTTTTGATACAAATTTTGGGGATTATGGTCAATTTATGAAAATTGGCAGCAAATTGCCATTTGTTTTTCAGGTCAGATTGCCAATTTTTTTTCGGAACTTGAAAGCTTTTTACGCTCAGTTAATTTTCATAGCTAAATATAGAAATAAATATCACTATCGCGAACGGTTAACAAAACTTTTTTATTACCATGTACTAATAATATCAATTATTCAGGAATGTACGTGACGAATGGTATTGATAACGCCATCGAAGACTTCAAGAAAAACGGACGTGAGACCGCTACAAAAGTTTTAATCACAGTAACTGACGGTTACGCCCATCCAAATATCAAAGCAGTAGATGTAGAACGAAAACTCGCTCAACTCGGCTCTGATGTTCAGCTTCATGCGATATCTCGCTTGGAATTCCGACGAAAAGATGAGTGCGATTTTGACTCAATGGCGCGAAAAAATGTCTGTGAAAAACGAGCTGATATCATGACCCTATTAAATGGAGGAGATGATAATATTTACAAATATTCTGATGCTCAATCTACTCACGACGTCATTGAATCAGGCAAAGAATCTTCCTAAAAAATATCTAATAATAATTTTGAAGGAAACATTTTGAAAAAAATTTAAAATTTTTTTAAAGAATACATATTTGAAATAAAAATTCTTGATAAAACAAAATAAAACTCATATTTCCTTTCAATTTTTAAATAATAATTTTGAAAATTTTAAAAATTATAATTTTTGAATGAAAAAGTCATAAAATGAATCCATCTCAATCAAAAAAAAGAAGAAAATTCATAAATAAATAAAATTTTTTCTAAAATATTAACAAAAATTTAGGCAAACAAACTTGTGTCCCACCAGCTACCAAATCTATTCACTGTGACTGCGAATGTCCTCTGCCAGTAGGTTGCCCGGGAGAAGTTGGTCCAAATGGTGACGAAGGAGGACACGGTAAAAAGGGTCCAGTAGGTGATGTTGGAGATGACGGTGAAAATGGTCATGATGGCCCAGACGGTGAAGATGGCGAAAAAGGGCCAAAAGGTCCCAATGGATCAAATGGATTTAATGGTCCTCCCGGTGAACCAGGAACCGATGGCCGTCCAGGTATTTAATGAATCAGAAATGATTTGCCCAGTCCTCGCTTTCAACTGGTACAAATACCGACCCAAAAATGTTGTACCAGTTAGGAAACATTTCTATACTCTTGTTTGATAAGCTACACTGTAGATTATAATTTCTTTAGTAATGATATTATTTTTTGTAGAAAAACTTCTGATTGAAGTTTCCTCCGTTTTTAAATCTACAATTTTCGAATATTTAAATTACAAAAACAGTTGAGTCTTTTACTTTTTGTGATATTTCAAATACCATAAGAATTCGAAAAATTGTATGTAAACATTTATTAAAAGGTACCTCTTGAAGGTTTTTGATCAATTTCAACAAAATAATTTCAAAAAACTTTTGAAGAGTGAAATTTTGAAAATGAAATTGTGAAAATAAAATTTTGATATTTAAATTCAAATAATTTAAAATGAGATTTCTAGATTCCATTTTTGAAAAAAAACATTTATAAATTAACATTACAAAAACATTTAATAATAATTTTTTGACTTTTTTAACTAAATTTTATGATTTTAATCATTAATTTTAAATATTGTGTGCTAGGAGAACATGGTGAAAGAGGAAATCAAGGAAAACTCGGTGAAAAGGGAATCAAGGGTCCACAAGGGCCATCTGGTGATACTGGTGACAACGGTTCAAGAGGAACGGAGGGACTTGCAGGAAAGAACGGTATTGACGGTATGCCAGGCGCTCCAGGACCCGCAGGACCCAAAAAGTATGTCGACATGAGCACTTTGAAAGATGCCGTTTTTGCTATTTTGGATGAACTTAAACCAGGTGGAGAAAGTGCAACTGATAAATTGGCCAAAATGAACTTGTTCAACAACAATTGAGTTTTAGTAAAAGAATTTTTACTATTGTTTAAATTAATAAAAAAAAGATTTGACCTGTTCAATCAAATCTTTTACTTGCTTTTATTTATACCAATAAAATTACCCATTACTTAATTTTATCTCATTTTAGTTGACTTTTAAAGGAAATAATGCCGTATTTTAAAAGTGACCCATACGGCATGCCGCGGCAGCCCTATTTTTGGGTATTTTTAACTTTTAAAAAAGGTTTGCTAAAAATAGAACCTTAATAGGCGTTCTGAAGAATTTAGAGAAAACATAAAGAAAAACAAAGAAAATGTCGGAGAGGATTTTTAAATCCAAAATTTTAAAAATTATTTCTAAAATAAAGTTTTTAAGGGGGTAGCGGTCGCAAAAATGTACTTTTGTACTCCAATTTACTAGAATACAAAACTGCTTGGAAACTTTTGAGAATAGCCATATGGTAGATCTATCCTTGATCTACAAAAATAATTTATCAGAATAATTTTTGACCGACCATGTGGCGAGTTCTAGAATACCTACCCTAATTTTCAAATTACTACTTCTCCTAGAGCTCGCATACGATCTCACTCAAACTTGAAGACACTAATGGTTGTTATTTGATGAAGCGGATTTTTGAATTTTCAACTATTTTTTTCTAGAATTGCGAAAAACCGCCTAATTTCAAGGTTTTTGCTCTTCAAAGTACTACTCCTCCTAAGTTACATTTCAGAATGCAGTATAAATTTGGAAAAAGGTGGAGAAATATGTTTTTGTTATTTTTATAAAACCGATTTTTAAATTTTTTGTTGAATTCTAGGAAATCGCATTTTAGTAAACAGGAAGTGAAAACTCGAAAATAAAAGTCGTCGGATTTAGTCGAAAGTACCATCAAATTAAAGCTCGGGTGATGCCGAGAAGAAAATCTGCTGACAGTTTTTTGATACTTTGAGGTTTTCTGGTCGAAAATTGGGTTTCAATGTTTTCCAAAAAAAATACTCTCAAAAAATTAAAATTTCGAACTTTTTTTTGGAATTCTTTTTTGTTTTTTTCAATAAGTTTATGCTTTCTGAGTGTCCCCTAGCAATGTTGTGCTATTTTTACACCCCAAAGTACCCTCAAAAGAGTACGACCGCTACCCCTTTAAAACAAAAATTTAAGAAATAGTTCGAAATATAATAAGATTCAGTTAAGGACTAGCCTTAATTGTTTCAGATGGCTGCATTTTTTATGGGGGTGATTTGTTATCAAGAAATCATAATATTTAAACTACTGTGGTTCATCGACGCGTGTCAAGGGGGTTCCATCAGTGTTCTAAAACGGGATGAGTTTTCAATCACGATCCCGCCCGGTCCCGACTCGGGTCGGGATATCCCGATCCCGTTTTAGAACACTGGGTTCCATGATGGTTCCTACATTTTCTGCAGTTAATATTATGTCATAAAAAGGCACAAAATCAATCTTCAGTGTTCTCAAAGCAAAAAAGAGCACTAATAACATCAAAAAATTTTCTGTTTCTTCGATTTTTTCTAAAGCGTTTTTTCAAAATTAAGTTAAAAATTAACGTTTCTTTCAATTTGACCACTCAAACTTGGGAATATCGGGTCAAAGTAAGCCAACATTCTCTTCAGTGTTTCCTTGGCGTACTCATGAGCCTAAATTAAAGCGTATTTTCTTTCAGAAAATTTTTCACGTGACCTCAAAAAATTTATATTTTGAGTTTTGGGTCTAAATTTGACAAAAACTGTATTAATTTTTTATTGGTTAGCTTCAGCAAAAATTTTTCGATGAATTATGTTCAAAAACGGTGGTTGCACTTATTAACAAAAGAGAACTTTTTTAGCCTACTTATTATACAGTCTATCTCAAAATTAAGGTTCATTTCACAATAAGACCTAGGAGGAGATAGCTTTTCTGTTTTGAAAAGGTAGTCTCGCAAAGATAACGTATCAGGTAACGTTCAAATATTATCTAAAAAGCCCTGTTAAACTATTTTTTCATCGTGATTATATCAATTAAGGAACCACCACCCCCTTAAGGTGACAATTTTGAATATGAAAGTGAGAGTTAGAAAATTTAAATGCCACTAGAAAATTCCTTGGGTGCGGTTTGCTGGAAACGATATTAGCAACTATGGTCTGATTTTGAACACAGCGGATTCTAGAAAAAAAATTAAAGTTTTTCATCAAAATAATTTTTTGATCTCTAGCACCGTTTCTGTTCGAAATTAGACCATAGTTGCTAATATGATTTCCAGCAAACCGTACCCAAGGAACCTTTTGGTGGCATTTAAATTTTCTAATTCAAAATAGTCGATTTCGCGCACTTTTTTGTCGATTTACAGCCAATCAGGCGGAAATTTAGAAAAGTACGACCGATTCAATGTTCATCACCCCTTGGGCTTGTTACATTTCGAAAATGACTTTTCTTGCATTTACACAGAAGAAGCCTTTTATCAAAACGTCTAAAGAACACCTTTTTTCGGCACATTCAACCAGATTGCTCATCCCTGAGACAAAAATCGAAAAAAACAGAACCGATTCACTAAAATTCAGACAACTTTCCGGATTCGTACCAAATCTCAAAACTTTCCTATATTAGCTCTAGGATCCTTGTTTCTTTGAAAAAAGCTGAGGGACTTGTGCTTAACCGCGGTTAACCAGATGGTTGGTGGGAGTGGTACTCAACTGTCTAATGAAATCGCGAGATCAAAGATCAGATGATCTTCCTACATGTTGTTCAAAAATGTCCAGTCTGCATTTGTCTAACGAACGAAGCCTCTGAAATCCCAAAAATCATTATCACCTCTCCCTAAGGGGGTTGTGGTGTTGAAATATAGCTTTTTGCAAGCAATTTGAGAATCGCTTCAAACTGAGGTATACTAAATGGATTACCGCCCTCAGAGTACAAATTCTAAATATTTGAATGATACAAACAACGCAAGTTATTTAGCACCCAATCAAAACCCTTGATTGCGGAATAGGCCGATTTCATTAGGGTCAGGTTGAGGAAGGATCAACCAATTAAATGCTCAGATTCGCATTTTTCAAATAATTACGATTTGTACTCTGAGGTCCGGTAATCATATTACTATTTTTGCGGGAATTTATCTTTAACTAGAAAAATGTGTAGGCGGAAAATATTTAATATTTTTTTTATGAAAATTTCGGGTAACGTATTCTTGTACCCAAATTGGCCGATCATCTTTTTTTTGTCCCGTAGTATATATTGCCTTGGTGGGAACAAGAATGGTTTACATACTCTGTGTACCCAAATTGGTCTGAACGAAAAAGTTTTCTGAAAAGTGCATTGTCATGATTATGCGTCATAAGGGTGGCTGAGGAATTTCACGACTGCACTGGAGCAGAGTGATAGGCATTTATTTATGCCGCATATTTGAGTTAATGCCTATCACTGCTGCTCCAGTGCAGTCGGTGAAATTCCTCGACCAGCTTTATGACGCACAAAATCATGACGATGCACTTTCAGAAAATATTTTCGTTCAGACCAATTTGGGTACAAGAGTAAACCATTTCTTGTACCCAAATTGGTCTAAATAAATTAATTTGGATTCGCTTATTTGCGTGAAGAAAAACCTGAGTTTTTTTCACGCATTTTTAATGCGTGAAAGAAAAACCCCAGTTTTCTTCACGCATTTTCGATGCGTGATGAAAAATCCCAGTTTTTATCACGCATTTTTTAAAAATTTCTAGATAAAAATATTTTCGATGAAAAGTTTTATTTTATTTTATGTTCGTTTTCAAAATAGAAATCAGTGAAAATTTCGATTTGTCAGAAAAACTGCAAAACACAACCCTCCATGCACCTCCAACACCAGGCTTGTGCACCCTCTAGCTGAGCCTTTCCCAACAAACGCTTTTGCATAAGTTTTTACAGTGTACACTGAGCACGAGTACCTAACCCTTAGTTAACTCTTTTCAAGATAGGATTGTATTTTGTGTATATAGAAGATTATTGTTACAGTGTGACACTGACACTTTAGGGCATCGGCAAAAATTTATATTGGAAAAAACCGTAGAGTTGTAGAAAAAATAATGTTTTCACCCAACACCCTTTTTTCCTGACAAACAGCTTTTTCAGGATTTTGTACTGTGACACTAAACAATCTTACTACTCTAATTTGAACCCGTTTAGCATTTTAAGCGGGGGGTATGTCGGGTTTTTTTTGAGCCTTATAGAATTAATTTATTGATACATTAATATCGGTCATGCACTAAAGTTGACCCAAGGAATCTCATGGTGGCAATCTATTTTTTTCAAAAATCTAGAACAAAATCCTAGAATTTTCAAAATTCCGAATATTTTTTGCTTTAACGCGCAGTGAAACCGGGTATTCCCCATTATGAACATTTTTTTATTGCTGAATATGAGCTCACCGAAAGCGATGCATGACATTAAAATTATTGGAAATGTCTTAATCGAATTCTAGACAATTTCAATTATTTTTAAGCAAAAATGTTAAACCGTGAATTATCGATTTGACGCTGATGGTTAAATTTTGCATTAGCTGTAAGCCAACTTTTTGAATCAGTGAATTCAGTTTTAATTTTGGTGCGTGACTTTTGGTTCCGATAGACAAACTTTTTTTTTCGAACTTTCATTTCCCCGGTTCACTTTCATTCAATTTTCTAGAAGTCTAGAACTTTATCAAAAAATCCTTCTCATCACTTTTTACCGCATTATATTTATACTACCTTAGTCGAAAAAATTGGCTTCATTTCTAAAACATTCGTCTAAAAGAAATTAGAGTTTGAAGTCGAAAAATCGGCGTTTTAAGTGAGATTTCTTAAAGCTTGCAAAGTTCTGAGCTGGCAAAGGAGTTTTCTCGATTCGGGGGGCTATCCATTAGGCTTGAAATTGTCCGCTGATTTATTCTGAAACGGTCATTTAATAACGATCTCCAAGATTGGAGTGAAATACAGAGGGAGGCCAAATATCGCCGAAATTTTTTTGTTAAAAATTCTACGGTAGCAATATTGCACTTTCGGCGATATTGGCACGTTCGGATATCGTTCAAAAATTGAAAAATGCAGGGCGTTCGAATTGGAGTCATAATTTGAATTTTTTTTAATTTATAGAGTTTTCGAATAGGTTCAAATTCAGTAAAATACAAATATGTGAATTAAGTACCCCACCAACGCAAATCTAATGAAAAATCAAAAAAGAAAAATTTGGTTAGTGAATTCTTGAAATATGACGTCATTCATGAGCTCACTCAAAGTAATTTGTAATAATCAACACTGGTAACGTCCCACGCGATTCCCGGCGATATTGGACTGACACTAATTAAGCTGAAAAGATCGTGAAATTGCGGGTAAGTTTTTTGGCGATTATCGGCAAATTCGGCTAATTATTTGGCGGCGATATGGGGCCTGCTTGTTCTGTTAACTGTGTATCTATGTGAAATTGGCTTTTAGATTCTCTATATGTTTGAATAGACTTTGCTAGAATTATATAACAGCGGGACAAAAAAATTTCGGCGATATTGGCAATTCCGACAATATCATAGTATGTCAATGATGGGGGACAGAAATAAAAAATTGTTCAAAAAAGGTAAAAAACATGTACGGTAGCGTTCAAAATGACGTTCATATGTTGTAATTTTGCTTTTAATTTATATGGAGTTTCAACGTGGCAATCACTCATAAAAGTTTGAAATAGAGGTTAATTGGGAAATTCAATCGTGAAAATGACGTCATTCATGACGTTCACAAAGTAAATTTGTGTAAAAGAAATCTCATAATCTCAAATTCGGCGCTATGGGCAAATTCGGCGATATTGGCACATTCGCGATATTGGCACTAAAGTATTTTAGCTAAAAACTGTGAAATGGTTGTAGTTTTGTTTGACGATATCGGCAAATCGCGATATTAGGCCGGCGATATCGCCCCCCCCCCTTTATGTTGAAAAGATGCTTAGAATAAATCGAATATCGATTGACAAAAAATGTGTTGAATTAATCGGTAAAAATATATTTACATGTCCGAGAAAGAACCCGGAAGTGTTTGGAGTTTTGCAAATCCAGCAACTCGCGTTACTTCTTAGATTTTCGATTGTTTCTTGGGATTCTTCATCCGCTGATAATTATTACGTTTGTTTATTGGTGTATTCTGTCAAAAAGTTTCTAATGGAGCGATCCCGGCTAGGATTTCTGATAAGGTGAGGAACAGGGGTCAGCATAATGTTGATGTGATCGGATTTGAATTATTGAATCGGATCATTTTTGACAACAGATGCAAAAATAATATTCATAATACGATTCAGAAAGTTGAACGTATCAGGAAAGCGTTGCGTATTCGGATAGTCGATACGTTTCCAGGAAAGGTTTATCAAAACTATTGTGAAGGTTGTTTAGCGTGATAACAGGAATTCAAAAAATTTTAATATTCTTAAAAACCATACAGAAAATTACATGAACATAATTATCTAACTCATTTTCAATTTGTTTCTGTATCGAGCGTACTATCTACAAACATTATTTAATCCAGTTCATTGAAAGACCATTACTATACCGTATTAAAGTAACCAGGAGCTTCGGACATCGAAGCTTTCGAGACCAAAAAGTGATTGTTAGTTCTAACTCCGATATAACCGACGTTTACAGACCCAATTAGGCTACTCTGCAAATTGAAAACATAGAGGAATTTCAAACGCCAATATCAAATGCTGCTTTTATTCGATATATCGGCTGAATAGCTATATTGTTCATTTCCAACAAATTACTTTTGGGTCTCGCGCCCATGGAACAGGTTAGGGATCACAGTTTGAATTTTCACATTTCAAGCGATATCAAAGATTGTATCCCTACTAGGGATTCCCTAGCGCCTACTGTTCGCGTTTTCGTTGGGACCAATGAGAGCACCGGATATTGCACAATTTTGATAATAAGAGCGCTCGAACATCACTTCAATGGCGAACGCGAAAGTGTAAGGCCTAAAAAGAAATTTCCCCCCTTTTTTTTTTAAGGAATATGATCCGGTAAATTTAGATTTCTTTATTTTCCTTGTGCCGATCCGGGAGGAACCAAGGAAAAGGTTCAAATAGAACAGCAAAATACTCATTCTTAATCGTGATACTCATTTTTTGCTTATGTTGCCAAGTCATACATTTAATATAGGTAATTTTTAGTCAAAATTGCTCCACTTACTGATTTTAAGCGATTATCACGGAAGCCTTTTCCCAAAGTGGCCAATCCATGCTAAGACTTTAAAGTTTCAATTAGTTTTTCCGGAAATCCGTTTGTTTTGAAAGTACAGTTTTGACTGATGATAGTTTAACAAGTGCCTTCAGCCATTTCCCATTTAGCGATGTGTCCGGCGGGACTAATTTAATTGACTCGGGACTAATTTTTTTCACGATTCTCAAAATGTATAACTTTGGTCAGAAAATACTTTTTAAATGGCTCTTTACTTGTTATTAAGGGGGTAGTCGTCTCATTTTAACGAGGTTTTCGATGACCAATTTCGTCACAAAACTACAAATCGTTAGACCAAAAATATCTCTCTTCGATATATTAAACACACAAATCTTGCATCTATCGAAAAATCGAAAGTGACGGGATGGCTCGTTCAATTCCAAAAACGTGCGGTTTAATAAAAATGACGGAATTATTTTGGTTTCTCTAATGTATCTCCACCGAGTTTTCAACGGTACAACAATGTTCATAACTTAATTGATTCAGACAGAACGTGAGAAGACCGCTTGAGCAGAGTTTGAAAACAAAACTGGATTTGGCTTTTAGAATCACCGAAAACCAGTATTTTTGCCACTTGTTAACATAGAGTCAAAATATTGTTTTTTTTAAGGGAGGAGATACATTTTGAAAGAATAATTATATTTACTTTTGTAAGCACGTTTCTGATTGACGAAGCCATCCGTCACTTGTCGATTTAAATTTTAGGATGCAAGATTTTTTTTGTTTTAAATATATTAAAAGAAATAATATTTGGTCTAACGATTTGTACTTTTCCGACAATTAACCATTTGAAGACCTTTAAATGCGACGACCACCCTCTGAAAACAACAGAAATAACAAAAAGAAACAAGATTATAAATTGTGAGATTAGGGGCCCGCCCACGCAAGTTGTTCGCAACCTCCGGACAGGTACAAATTAGTAATTGTAGTTATACAAAGCCTTGGTTTTTTTTTTTTAAACTTAGAAATGCCAAAAAAATAACCGGAATTTTATTTTGGTTCATTCGAGAAAATATAGAAAATCCTGCGTTAAAAGGAAAGAAACCTGTGATCTTTTAGGACCTTCTGCGCCGTTTGCGATTGACGGCATATTTTAGGCTTTATTGGCTCAATGCCGTTATATCCGACAAGAATTGCAACGGAGGCCCTTTTAAGATCCCTTTCTTTCATTCCTATTCTTAATTCATTTTTACTTCGACTGCGACAATAATATATTCGATGCATTGTTTTAAATATCACCAAACCAATTGCTGATGATAAATTTTCTTCGAAATGATATTAGTCGTGAATAGACCGTTTCTAGCGCGCAAGAGGAAAATATTTCTCTCATTTCAACACATAACAAAATAATGAATTTAAAAATGATGAATTAGGCCTGAGTTCTCCCAGATTGAATAATATATCCACTGATAATTCATCAGCCTCATTTGCGAGCTTATAATGCCAGAATGAATTTAAGAAGGATAAAATATGCTTGCCAGACGAATCCTTAATATTTGATTCGTCGGAAGCCAACAACAGCCGACTTCAAGAATAAGTCAATGAAATCGGCTTAAATTTAAGACCCATCCATCACATTGTCGAACTCCAGCATTATTCAAATATGCAGGGATTTGTCGGACAATTTTTAAATACTTATAAAGCAAACTCGGATAGTTAAATAAAAGATTAAACTCAGTTTTTCCTTGACGATAATTTATCAATTAATTTTCAGTAACATTGATCACCACAGCCGAAGAGATATACTCCGCTTATAACTAATTTTGAATTGGAAGTCACTGTTAATTCTTGCAACCTGAAGCTCTTGCATTTAACCCAATATGTACTCGTTTCTGCAACCCAAACCTGATGAGACATTTCTGGACAAGTTTGAGAAGTCGAAATAAGAACACGAGTTTATCTGTTTTCACCAAATAATTCAATGACATTCACCAAATTCAGTTGTGGTAATTCCAATTGCGTAAGGGGGTTGTAGGTGTGAAAATTAGCCTTATTGCAATCAATTTGAGATTTCGCAGATTAATTTGAAATATTGCCAGGATGTGAATACATGTGAAAATGCATATTTAATTCAACCATGAGGACAACTGGTAGGTAAAAAGTTCAATTTTTAACAAATTTTTCATGCACCAGAAGCATTTTGAACATGGGCGTAAATTTCAGCTGTGTTTCTTAATCTCGACATGCTCAATAAACATTCGCATATTTCCGAAAATTTCCTCAACAAAATTGTGAGATTGTGCAAAACAGGCGCCACATATCGGACCCACCGCTCTCTGAATTTTTGTTTGACTTTAATCGGCTAAAAAACTTGCAAAAGTGTACTTTTTAACAGTACTGTTTACATAGTGAACAATTTGCTGGGTTTATTATTCTTCAGAAGAGTAAGACCGAAAATAAAAATATGAAACTTCAAAATTTTAATCGTTTAATTTAGTATTAACCCCTGAAAACTGCGTATATTTAAATGCAGCATCTAAAAGTTTTTGTCTGATGAAGGAAAAAAATTAACGCTGATCACACAAGGCACCGCATTTCTTGACATGTGAATGATTTTAGTGCTTTTTTTGCGTTCAATTAAACCGCAAAGAGTAGGCTGACTGAAAATATATGTTTCTTATTATTTCGAAAGACTTTGTCATGTATAGATAAAAGCCACTTTAATTGCTGCATATTTCCAACATTTTTGCAACTCCAAGTTGTTGAGTCAGAAACGCCTCTTACAACAAAAAAGCTAGGCTTACTGAAGCCTAGCTTTCCAATAACTGCCTTGCCATGGGTGGAGCAAAACCTTGCAGACAGCTTGAAAGGATGGACCAGGCGAATATCTTCAGAAGACATTGATCCTGGTGCAACTTATGATTGTCGACGGATGAGGAAAAGTCGATGATAGGATGTACTTCACAGCTGTATATTCAGATCCTGTACAGGCTCATATATTATTAACGTTTCCACTTCTGTATAAATATTGTTTTTCACGTACATATTTAGACATTAATATAAATGCAAATTTCAACTTAAAAAAAAAAGTCTCTCAACACTATGATGGTGGAAAAGTTATGAAATACAAAATTAACGCCTCAATTAGAACAAATTTTTATACACATAAGAAATATTTCAGTTTATATTCGCGAGTGTGAAATAGCAGGTGTCCCGAATAGTTATTTGGTCCGTATGGTTGTTCTTGGAGCGTAAAAAAAAATTATAATAAAAATCATAGAAGCCATTCATTGGTAGGAGCTGTTCATGAGATCTTGTATTCTTTATTAATTCAGTGTCAAACTGTTGAATTAAAATTTCACTTATTCAAATAATCATATGTTTATCAATTCGCAGAACTGTTAAAAGACTTATTTTTCTTTGATCAAAAAAACCAGTACTCTGGGAGCTTAAGTTCAAACCAGCAGAACGACGGCATACTCGATGCTTTCGGATATCATTTTTGATAATGCGTCAATTATTGTTAATGTTCAGAAACTTTGAAAAGTATTTTTTTATTTGTATACAGTCCTCGGTTCGTAGTCCAACATTTTGTGATCGGATTCGAAATTCTCACGTTTGTACTGAATCAATTGCAATCGAGTTGTTATCAAAGTACCTTTAAAATAAATTTACACTTTATCACATCTGTTTCAGATAGAAAAAAACTCAACAATAAACATTCATTATATCGCCTATTTCACACTTTTTGTTAATATCCCGGCCCTGATTAGGAACGAGTGTATGTTTTTAAATAGTAGGCCGGGATATTAACAAAAGTTGTGGATAGGGGATATGTAGTACAATAAACATTCATTGCATGCATGTTACAAACTTTGTTTTTAAATTTAATTTTACAAAAAAATCATTGAGTGATAATAATAAATTGATGAAAGAAAATAATCATTATTTGATTTTCTTTAAATTTTTTTGAAAATAAAACAGGATCAAGAGCTGTAATTAAAAATTATTGATAACCAGATATTAATATTTTATTTTATATTGTTGGAAAAATTTTTACTATTTTAATGACTTTTGGTCTGCTATCTCGATCACAACAATTTTGCTTCTAGGGGAAAGTCATCGCGAAATAAGCAAAAAAACGACTTCACTGCTTGAGTTGAACCCTTGATATTCATATAGGTTAAATTGCCCAAATTTATCAAAACAGATCGAATCGAAACGAGAAAATGTCATAAAATGACAACTGAATTTCCGTGAAAACTTTTTAGATCTGCTGAAAACGGACTCTCGAAATTTGGTCGGTTCAATTTCAACTTTTTTTTTCTTCCGAGTTTTCAGCTATCAAAACTTTGTTCCAATTTTAAACTCGAACAAAATTGGCGCATTGAAATTACTGCGAACGAAAATTTCACAGGTTTTTATGTATATCGCTTAAAGCTGCCAAAAAACGACTATTAATCTTAATTGTAGCTCGTTTTCAAAATCTTACGCCACTGTCATTTCGTAGAGAATCATTTATCACTTAGTTTCTTAATTAGTCGAAAGTTTTTCATTGCGACTCGAAACACCAATTTATTAAAATGGTTAAATTTACAAAATGAAAAATTTTATTCAAGGTAAAGTTTTTTCATTTCCCTTCCTGATTTGCGGAACCACCCCTTTCAAACTAAATTTTTTGTTAATCCCAGGATGGAACTTATTGAAAATAAGTTATTTTTTCCAATACTTGCGCCAAAAATATATTCTAGCTTGACCTTTTTTTCCGGGGGTTCTTTTTGGTCCTTGAACAAAGCTAATCTAATTTATGCGCCGTTTGATTATTTATTGTTTTTATGAGTGCAACTTAATTGTATTAACACTTTTCAAACTCGATTGCCACGCGTTTGATTTCATTGCAAAAATCTCACACCTTATTAGAACGGACGTGGTTCTCAACAAAAATTATTTGACAAAAAACCGAGAGAAGTGATAACGTCACACTTTCGGGTTAAGATTCGGTATTCATGGCGACTTTAATGTCAATTAAACAAAGGACAAATTAGTTAGTGATTACCCGAAAAGAAATAAATATCCGAGTTAGCAACTTTTTAAGCGTCATTCAAATCCAGGGAAATAAAATAAATTTAACTCTGGAGGTACAAAAAGGCTGAAAAAAGTCTTAAATCTGGGGAAAAGAGGACCATTCTTTAGTAATGGATACTAAAAATGTCGTCCCTTAATTTACTAATCGGTCTTTTTTCCCTTGTTTTAAGACATCATGTTATAAACAAATAATCTGATAAAATATATTGAATAAGTTTGTACGGACAATAATTAAACTTTTTACAAAATTACTTTCGAAATTCATTTAAAACTTTGAACCACAATTTAGAAAACTTTTTGTTTAACGCATTTGAAAAAATTGGCCGCAGGTTGGTGAGCTATTTGCAAGATTACAAACGACGCGGGATTTTTCAACCGATAAAAAACCCTGAATTATTAAAATAACCCGATAAAAATCGGCTAAAAATAGGGCGGCACCAAATCAAAATGTAGCACTTTTATCATCATAAAGTGACGATCTTATGTAGTCGAGGGCCCCTAATTCATATAAAATGAATTAAGTGATCGCTTCGTTGTGATTTTTGAACTATATTGATTTGGCCTGTAAAAAAAGAGGGATATCTTCTACAACCTGATGATAATGAAATAGTTGCAACCTTATATATTTTAGTATTTAAATGCACGTTTCGTAATCAATCTCAAGCAAAATATTTTTTTTCGTTAGGTTCAGAAATTCGAAAATTATCGCTGAATTTTAATTATTATGATGAAAATTTTCGGTTCACATTAACACCTTTTTGAAGGTTAAAACTCCATATTGATGGGCCAAAGCTAATAAAAATGTCATCGGTAAACTACTAGTCACTCCATTTTCCTAAGTAATAATATGATTTCATTAATGTAAGCAAATTAGAATGATTATCTAATTTTCATTATTTTTTGCTAATTTTAGAGAACAAATGATGATTTTGTTGAACATGTATACTGAAAAAAAATTCGATTTTTTAGATCCAAGCTCAGGCGCGCCCATTGACGAACATTCAAAAAATGAATCAATAGCAAGCTGACCAATGTCTGAATATTGCTGTTTCTTTAATTTCCAAATCGTTTCTATGCATACCACAAACCCGCCCTACAGAACTTCCCCGCCCCCCAAAAAAAAAAACAGTATTGCAGGTATTTTAGGCACCCCAGGATTTTTTTTCTAAAAAAGTTAATAGTTTCAGGCTGAGATCATAAATAGTATTTCGTGAGTTGGTTTGAGCTCAAAAAATTTTCAAGTGAACCCGCTGTCATCAGTAAGAATAAGGAAATCAGTAGTTCGGTTGATGTTGGTTAACCGGTGGTTATGGCAGATAGAACAATGTAACTTAACAGTTTTAAACGGTCGAGGTTCTTAGGCTTTCGATAATAACGTGAATTGTCTCTATCATGACCCATGATCATGAGTCATAATAAAAGTTATAGGGCGTTAAAAACAGGCAAATATTAGATTTATAGACTCAGATAACTCCTTAAGGAGTACTGGTCGCATTTTAAGGCCAAAAAACAGGCGTTTCAGCGTCGCGCTCAATGAAAATACTAGAAACAGCACGAACATATGGATTTCAGTTTAGATAATTGAACATTAATCTTGCTTTCACAAAAACAGCATCGGAGGGCCTCTGATTAGCCGACCAATCAGAGAACACTTTTCAAAAGTGCACTATTTTCACTTCAAAAGCCTACTCCTCCGCTGAGTTTTGAAGATATGAGAATACTTTTATAGCTTTTATTAACCACAGAGCAACGTGCAGAGCCCCTAGGCGAGTTTTACTCAAAAAATTTCATCGGCCTTAAACTGAGCAAAAAACTTTAATTTTTTTTTTTCTTTTGGGCCAAGTTTCTTTTGCTCATTTAAAGCGCGGATGGAAATTTTTTGAGTAGAAAAATCGCCTAGGGGCTCTGCCCCGTTTCTCTGGGTCAATATAAAAGCTATAAAAGTATTCTCTATCTTCAAACTCAGGAGGGTAGGCTTTTTGAAGTTGAAAATAGTGCCACTTTGAAAGGTCGTTCCTGAGCTTGGTCGGGCTAATCAGGAGGCCCCGGATGTGTTTGTGGAAGCAAGATTAATGTTCATTATCCCTAAACTGAATCATATGTTCGCCATGCTGTTTCTAGCTATGTCATGAGGCGACGCTGAAAACCTGTTTTTTGGGCCTTTAAAATGCGACCAAGTACGTCCGCTTGAAGATATTTTCAATTAAATTATTACCGCGCATAAAGATAGTCTCGCTCCGGTCTTTGTTGTGTCCAGACCTGGGCAGGCAGAGGTATTTTTTTGGCTTGGCTTGCAACAGGCAAAAAAATTCGTGGGCAGCCAGTGGTGCCGAGTCTGTTTGGTGTCTCCGTTGAAACAAATTTTGGAGAAGATCAATAAAAAATTCAATATCTTTTTTGTGGAATACAAGAAAAATCATCATTTGAAACTACTTATTCTCATTTGAAGTAACTCTGTATTGTGACGTTACTATTTGTTGTTGCGTAACTTCGAGTGGAGTTACTTCACATGTTTATACCGCGTTGAGGTTCAATTTAGGTGTCGAACAAAAATGTCGATTCGGTGTGACTGAATTCGATCTAGCCACGTTAAGAGACCACTGAGAGGCTATCAGTGATATGCTTTATCAAAATAAGCTACAGGCTGTATTGAGAATAGTCTATTATTTGAAAAAATGGAATTGAAAACTTATCTTATAGCTTTTTCAGATGAGAAGAATAACTTTAGTCGCAGAAAGTTGGAACAAAATAATTTGGCAATTGGGCTTCTGCACGCTGATTGCCAAAATTAAAAAGCCCCAATTGCTAAACGATCACTACTTAACAAGTTTCATATTTATGTTTTCGTGTGTTTAGTAATCGCTGGTTTATTGTACCGTGGGTTCTAAAGCCCCTTCAAACACTTTTCGATGGTATGTGTTGTGAAGGCCTTTTGTCAAGAATTTGTAAAATGCTCATGTAAAAATGAGCGTAATTGTTGCAGGTGGAGCGGTCTGGATCAACCACAAAAATTTTTGACGAAAGCTTGCTTTTATATCAGGACAGTTTAGTGTGAGTATGAACAGTGGGATGATTTTAGTTGTTCCGGTGCTGTTAAAATTCGTGAAATGTAATAAACTTTATTCGGTCCGCCTTATAATACAGATTTTACAATCAACAACAAACTCGTAACACAGTTTAATTATGTATAAAGGCTTTTTTTCGCCGTTCATTCTGGTAAAATAACGCCTGTTCCAACTTGATAGTTTGAAAAAAACGATTTGAAGTCGAAAAATAGGAGTGCCTTTTTATAAGATTCCGGTGATATTATAGCTTTTTTAGAGAATCAGATTTTGTTCTTAACGCCATGCGCGCCACTTGAAACTCGGCTTCATTGATTAATTTTTTCAGAAAAACTTATTCTTATATATATATTATTGGATAACGCCTGGGATTATTCGATCATTGCCCACTTACTGCAGTACTCAAACTTAAAAAATTTACTTTAGAATTAATTTGAGAGTTCTTTGTATTCATTTGCAATGAATTTATGATTTTCGACTTAAAATTTATTTTATTAAGAGGTCAATCTGGCTTCTTAGAAGGAAGGCGTTCATTACGGGTGTGTCTGACCAATTAAATGAACAGTTCTGACTTTTTTCTGAGTTCTTTGATGTTAAAAAATTTATATTTTTTGACTTAAGGCGGTAGCGGTCGTAAAATGGATACTTTTTGTAGCGCCACTCTTTTACCAGAATAACTTAACTGCTTCGAATTTTTTCGAGCATAGCCATTTGCGTAGATTATTCTGTAATCTACAGAAAAAATTAATCAGAATAATTTTGGCACGACTGCTGTACCACCATGCAGCGTATTCTAGAACACCTAACCAAAATATTCAAAAATCTATCTTCTGCCTACCGCGTGAGTGTTCAAGTAGCAAAGAAACAAAAATTAAAATAAGGAGGTTTTGCATTTAATTTTCACATGTCGATTGAATTCACATCGAAATTTTTTACTTGAGACCATTTTTTGGTTTGCTTTACAGATCGAATTCTAGGGCACTTTCGTGATGACAATATCAACCTACGCGATTTATGCATCCATCAGTTTCACGCTCGATTAAGTTTGGTTGATTACACAAAGAGAAGCGGTTTTCATTTCAGCCACAAATTTCTTCGCCACTTCAAACTCACGCCGGTGGAGCTCGCATACGATTTCACTAAAAACTTGGGATTAACCACGGAAACACTTATGTTTTGTAAGTATGTGTGGGATTTTGTTGAAAATTTCCAACGAGGTTTTTTTTCTAGAAATGCGGAAAAAGCCGCCTAATTCAAGATTTTTCGCTAGTTCAAGAATCTATCTTCCTCTAGTTACATTTCAGAATGCAGTTGATAAATTTGGGAAGATGTAAAAAATGTTTTTTGTTTTATGATTGGTGCGAGAATTGTTGAAAAATTAGGTTTTGTTGAATTCTAGAGAAAATCGCATTCTTAGTAAACCGAAGTGAAACTCGGAAATTGAAGGTCTCGGATTTAGTCTAAAGTACCACCCAAATTAAAGCTTAAGTTTCCACTTATCAAAAAATTCTTCTGACAGGGCTTTTTCGAAATTTTGAGTTTTTTCTGGTCGAAAATGGTTTCAATGTTTCCCAAAGAAAAAAATAGAAAAATTTGAAAAAATGAAATATTTCGCGAACTGTTTTTTTGGGATTTTTTTAAAGTTTAGTGCTTTCTGAGTGTTCCTCTAGCGAGATTTCGTCGCTATTTTACACCTCAAAAGAACCCTAAAAAACAGTGCGACCGCTACGCCTCTTAAGGTTAACTAAAATTAAGCTTATTCTGTGATTTTTAGCACATATAATCGAGCCATCAAACATCAAAAAATATGTTTTTGACGCGTTTGTCGGTTATTAAATTTAATGTTTTTTCTTTAGAAAACTGATATAAAATCTTGAGCTTATCGATTATTACAATCATTTTCGAAACAAGGTTTTTATAACACTAAAATAGTTTTCGCCAAATTTGCATTCTGAGTAATTTAGCAATAGTGGGCTCGAAATTGGCGTGAATTAGCAGTTTATATTTTTTTTAAACTTTGATTAATACTCGAAACGTAATGGCAGGTAATTCCAGATATAAACAATGGATAATCTCAGTTATTTGAACTGCCTAATCTTTATTACGACTTAATTATGAGCGTTTTTTATTTCCAGGTTGACTATAAGATTCTTTACAAAGACAGAAATCTTCTTGTAGTTTTGTTTGGTAAAAAATAATTATTCTACTAGTATGAACGAATAAGTTTAAACTTATGAAGTGTAACTGAAAAATTCCAACTTGATGTGAGCCATGATGCTTGAGTCAAGTAGCAGTTGACCCCATCCGTTTAAATTTCTTAGCTCAAATCGTTTGACCTAAAGTTATAAAATGTTAAAAATATGTTTTCACAAGCTTGGCAATCTCATTTTTATAGTTTGTTCAAAAAGGCAGGGTCTCAGGCATCCGAGCAAAACGTATCTGTAAGAATATTCAGCATTACATTCGAGCATGTTCCACCAATTTTGCGTGGTTCTTTGGTTTTGGCTCGGAAAGTAATTGACATTCTGTAATGTTCAATGAGAATTTAATTTGTTAAACACCTTACACTGATGCTAAATTCAAACTCGTTTCAGACTGACTGAAGTACTTAAAAGGCGGAGTTTAAGCAGAAAATAACTTATATTGATATAATGTTCATATCCCAAGCGCGAAATGTGACTATGCTGTATTGCTCAGCAAATATTAAAATTCCGGGAATCCGATCGAATCAAATTTTTTACGATTTCCCCGTTCTAGTTTCAAGCCCGATTTTTCGAAATTTATTCTAGAAAAAAGAAATCACAAAATCACTTTATCTTAGAACTCAATGGGAGTATCCATTGATTTATGTTACGTAGATGAGAAGTGCATGCAGCTGATTAGCGTTCATATGAAAAATGAGTATTTTTCTATTTGAAAAGCATCATTATCCCATATCGCTCGAACTTTTTGATATGTTTGTCTTATAAAGTTGTATGTATCCAGAAGGTCCGGATAATAATAAATTTATTTTTACAGTTTTTTAAAAATTACATTGTTCAAAAGATTCGTCGATTTTTTCGCTTTTCTTTTTTTGTGATACGCTTCCGCCGTCCAACATTATCGAGATTATGTATACTCAACTTATTTTCGAAAAGAAGAACATTTGGAAAATTTTCATCGATCATTTGTAAGTACGAAGCCCTTAGAAATTTCTAAATGTCAGAAACAGTCCAAGCAGCATGCTGACAGCAATAAGGCGCCACTAACCGGTTCTTTGATTTTTGTGTTTCCGAAAACACCGTTTACCCCAGTGGGGGGTCAAGTCATTTGACTTAACTACCACGAGAGATGAACAGTATTCGGAGAAAGTCTATTCATTTTAAATTTTCAATTTCAAACGTCACCAAGCACTACAGTCGCAGACGGTTATTATTCATATGATGTTTCTGCTGGATAGTTATTTAAATAGGGAGGAAGCGGTCGCAACTCCAAAAGTTAAACATTTATAATTTCAAAATTATTAATTAAGCAGCGCTTGTTTTTATTCGAATTTTTAAAATCATTGTGGACTGGATTTTATTGGCTTTCTTGAATTTTTAATGATAGATAGTGCCAAAATTTTCTTTCAGTACATAAATTGTTTTTTCAAAAATGGTGGCACGTGCGTTAAAATTAATTACCGCTTTTGAATTGCTTATTGCATGCAGCCTAATTTTCATTTGTAAAAAAAAATCAGGAAAAAAAATGGTACTCATACCAAAATGTATCTTAGTAATTGTCTTTATACTGCCTACAGCTTTAAAATGACATTAAAATAAATTCGAAACTAGTTAGGTAAATAAACTAATGATCATATCAAAAAAATTAAAAAAAAAAATGGTTTCACGTCATTTATTCATTATTCTCATGATCTTTCATGAAATTATTGCAGTTATTCTTTTTTCATAACTCGCGGAAAAATCAACTACTTACGTAGTCTACGTAAAAAAATTTTTTCCGACTTTTGTTCGATAGTACCCCCTTACATGTAATCGATTTATAGCAAGAATTTCTCTGTCCCAGTGGCAAGTGCAACTTCAGGTGAAACTCCTGCAATCGTAACAGAGAACCTTCACAAAACCTCCAAGTGCTCCGGTTATCCGCTGAAAAAATCATAATCCCTCGTAAAAAACAATCTTAAAATAACATACGAAAGAAATATCAGCAACGAAAACTATTCTTTTAATTATATTTCGTCGAGTAAATATGCTTTATCAGCAAATTCTCTAATTAATGATTGAATCGTTCTGCCTCAAAGGGCTCGGCGCGTTCTTATTGCCCAATTGCAGCTCTTAAATTCGGGCCAGGGCCATAACTACTTAAATATAGTTTTAAACAATCAAACATTTCGCCACTTGCCAATAAAAAAATCAGAGAGAACCTTCTGAGAATAAATGTGAATTTTTTTAAATATTATGTTTCTTTAGGATTGTAAGTCGTTTAAGTTCAAAGCGGAATCTAAAACACGGTATTTTGACATCTAGGGATTTTGAAACGTGGGCGGAATAATATTTTTTTACCACACTTCAAACCGTATCAAAAAGCAAAAATATCACGTAATTTTGTTAGTTTTTTCGGAAAAGTTGAGAAGACTTTCACACAGATGTTTTGTAATAAGACAGAAATTTATGTTATTTTTGAAGTAGGTCAAAACAGTTATCAGAAGATAAAGTTTTAAAGAAATTCAGATTTATTATTTTGGTCATTCTCTAATCCCATCCGATTTGTTCTGGAAAAAATAGCTGTGCCCCTCACGATCTCGTGATATAAGAAGTGCTTAGTTGACAATAATTTACGCCCGGTGGTAAATACAAAAATACAAGGTCATGTACTTTTGTAAAAAATATTCTACTTTGTTGAACTTTCGATTTGTCCACGCTATTTTAAACTTGATTCAAATATCGAGTCAATTTAGAAATTTCTCGCATCTGAGTTCAGTGTGAAATATACACGATAGGGTTGAAATTGTATATTGTTTGATACCGGCCCTTTTAGGCAAAATCAGCCATAAAACAGAATTGTTCAGGTCTTATAGTCACCTTAGAACATAATCCACGCATTTGAAAATAATTTTTGAAGAATATTATCCCTTTTATACACTTTGCTTAGAATGGTAGCCACTAATCCTTTTAACGTGTGATTTTAACGTTGTTGCTACACATTCTAAGCTAAGTGTAATTACAGGATAGTGATGGCTGATTGAGTCGCAAGATTTTCAGAAAAGTATGTCGACTTAACGCCAGACCCCAGGATCGGCCACAATTGGATCGGATCATTATAGAGCCCTTTTTTTCAGGTCTACCGATCGAGGGTATTAAATGTACAAATTCTGTATTTTGATTGTTTTAAGAGAGTTTAAAAAGGGGACAACTTTAGCGATTAAAAATAAGTCTATTTAAAACCTCCTGGCTACGAGCATCTTGAACTTTGAATTATTAATTCCAAAATATCCATTTATTTCCCGTTAAAACACAGTATTTTTTAGTTTAAACTCTACGGAAAAAACTTCTCATGAAGAACCGGATCCACTTCCGAATCGGAGTTCCGATATGATTCATTTTTTGTGGAGCCTTATCGGTCAATTTTTTTGATGAAATAATATTAAACTAGACTTTTTGATTCATCAAAGTTTTCGACTATTGAAAATTTAGACGATATTTTCACGCAATTTCGATCTTTAAAAAACTGGAATTGGATAATGATCTTAATTATTTCCGTGTCTTTATCATTTTCAGTTATAATCTCTCCATGGGAGAGCAGTTGATTATGCGCCGCCGGTGGTGATTTATTAGAAATTAATCAAATATTGACTTAAATATTTAATGCTTTTGTAATTGTATAAGTTGATATAGCCAAAATAATGTAAAAATAGCTCGAATAGCTCGGAATAGGACGGATTTTTGTAGATTCAAATTAATAGGCTTAAAATGACCTAAAAACCGCTGTTAATTAGCTTTAATAATTTTGAGATACTGGTTAGTAGAGTTAACTTTTTGAATCGTTCTGAAACGGGATGCGTTTTTGACTTTTGAAAAAGTTTAATTTCGATTATTATTCCCGTCCTTATCCAGGGACCGTTTCAGTAATGGACCAAGGCTTTTCTAGTAAGATCTTAATTTTCGACATTTTTTTATATTTTGTACGATGCTGAAAACAATGTGCAGGCAGTCAGTAAATTTCGGTCTATAATTTTCCAGAATCTGATTTGAACGCCGATTTTATTTGTGTGAAGTTTGGCTAAGAACGTCGATGCGTGCATTTTTTCCAATTTCGGGTGTATTACTTCCGAAAAAACTAAATCAGATTTTGTTTTACTGATATTGACCTGTTTATATCCTTCTTTGCACGTGAAGAGTTCCAAAAACGATTTTAGGAACTTAAGTGCAAAAAGTATTATAAGTGATTTTTTGCACTTTTATTGGTCATGGCCGAATACCTGGATTTTGATAAATTTTGGACGAAAAATCGTCAAGCGTCAAAGTTTCTTGGTCAAATTCAAAAATTATCTGAGTTATTTCGGTCATTGTGACCATACAGGTTTTTCTTTTATCTAACAGAATGCGTTATTAATCTTATTTTTCCAATTCGACCTACCGATTCTCACAAATCTGTGAGTTATTTTTATCAGATGCACAAACTTCCTACGAGAACCAATCAGAACATTCTTTAGACTTTTCATTTAAATTGCATACCGTAAAGTATCGTCATATAATGTCTAATTTAAGTCTGCGTTAAAAATCCAGGCCCAACGCCAAAAGCCAGCGGGTTGCCGAGCCAGCCTCAACCGATGATTTCCATTCCGCAAATTTGAAGATGTATAATAATATTTTTCTGAAAGTCGTAATTTAATTGGCTGGTGCAGGAATTGTGTATATTTATTACTCGAGGCCAAACGCGAAGTATTTGCTTTAAATTGACATAAATCTCTTTCTCTTATTGACGTTTATGTGATTACAATTATAAATCGCCAAAAAATGTTGTGAAAGCAGAAAAATGTAATAACTCCAATAAAATCATAATTTACATTGAGCTCTCACGCTCTTGTTACAGATTAGTGTGTCGAGACGTTTAACCATTAATCTGGCATCAACGGATCAGATAACTTGGATTTGTAGTATTATGGCCGTGTGAAAATTTCGACGGCGGAGACTGAAAACCAAGCTTTCCGCCGATATTTAGTTGAAATTAAAGAGCAGTTTTTCTAAAGTTCGATGAGCCGCAACGGGGAAAATAAGCACTTTGACATATTTCAACAAATAAATAAACAGGGAGATTTTGCGAATAATTCAGGAAGAGGGAATCGATGTTCACCGGTGACCAAACTGGTTAATTGACTTCAAATTATCGGTCATCAATGAGTGTAGCTTTAGCTTATAGGTTCCCGCTGTGACCAATTTGCTGGAGGCTGAGCTGAAAAATTACCGTCCGAATTTAGTCAAATTTATCGTCAAACTTAACTATAAAATGTTAAACACAACTTCTGTTGATTCATAAAAATTAATACGGCCCAATGATCATGTTTATGAATAGCTAATAAAATAAAAGATTCAAGCTTAGTTTTATATATAAGATCCATGTCTGTCAGACTTTCGTAAAGATCTGATTGTTTTAAATAGCTTGTGTTAAAAATAAAAAAATATTTATAAATTTTATTTCATATTTTTGTCACCACTTTCGAAACAGTATTTAAGAAATTTTAATAAACACCGTGCGTAAGTTTCAAACTAAATTCAAATTTTTAAATTTTCAAGATTTCTGAGTTTAGAATATTTGCGACTATTGTGAGGGTAATGTCACGTCGCAAGCCACAAATATGGGATTTTGGATAACGAACCTCCATTGAATAAATTAGATACTGACCCGCCCAAATTCTGCGCAGGAGCGTGTGGCGGCTCAATTGATGTCGAGATTAGTAGATGCATTTTTCATGGACGTACATATTTTGGTTTTATAAAAATTTATGACGTTCAACTTTTTTACAGGTGTGACTTGTAACACCCTTGTTCGGCCGCAAATAATTCATTTTCCGAAAAAAATGAAATTTTGGATTATTTATTTAAAACATAAACCGATAGTACTCGCTAACTAGCGATATGGTGACTTTTTTATGTTATAATACCCTTATATCCTTTTAAGGACAGTGGTTGGTGGTACTCTC
>SCLH01002196.1:8140-39437 GCA_004367855.1 Oikopleura vanhoeffeni | reverse complement strand
TAAAATCACGGTGTAAATTCTCAAATTTTTAAAGATTTTCAACATTATAATTATTCACCAATTCCCTCCAAAAACACAGAAATCTGGATTAAAAACGGCGTAGTATGAAATTAATTTGTACACTTTTTGCCTTTGAAATATATCATATTTTATACCGAAAAAGTTGGAAACGATAAAAGTTTAAATATTTCGTTGATAGATTGCGTCTAAAATAAATTGTTACTTGGACAGCATAAAGATGAAGACCGCAGCTTCATTTTTTATGGCATTCACTGAGTTACAAACATCACCATAACGTTGCTCTCTTGATCATATTTGAAAATCTTATTTATTTTGGCTCAGAGCATCTACAATGAAATTATTCCAAGGTATTTTTAGTATATTTGTTAGAGATTATCAGATTTGGGCACGGCGAAACGAGAGATTAGCAATTTGAAAACCCTTTAGTTTGCAACAATCGCGGATCAGGTTTTACATGAGGTTGTAGAGTATGACCCACTTGGATTTTTGAAGGTATTTAACTCTGGTGCTAAAGTTCGATGAGGTTTTATTGACGTTTTTGGCCCCTGCTGATAGTGTTTTCAAATGCCAGGTGGAACCAGCAAAAGTTATTTTACTATAAAAATTCACAAAATGTGGTTCAATTTTCTATTTGAGTTTACTTATACTACAGTTTTTTTCTCCGAATAAAGTTATTTTAATAAATCCGAGAGTCAAGCTTTGGACCCAAATAGTAGGCTGGTCAGCAGTCAAAAACATCATATATTTTCAGACTTTTGAGAATTTACCTCAAAAGTTCAGAAATTTTTTCAGACAAGAAAACTTATGGGTTTATTTTTATCTATTTTGACCGTATTAAGGGGTCAAATTGGTGAGTTTTGATCATTAGCGCCGAAGTTTGTCAGCAATACAAGGGCCTGTTTTGGATCAATGAACGGAATATGCAATTCAGCATTTAAAAAAAAATGAATTCAAGAAAACTTACAATAAACTTTTTCTAGAACACTTTATAGGGATAATTATTAGAAGTGTTATATTCATTTTGTTGATCTTCTTTCACCCTTATAAGGAGTGTAAGTAATTACGCAGGATTTTTTGAAATCACCTGGCTATATCATTCAGCTTGAAGTGCCACTGATTGGCTAATACGCCCCCGCTTTTTTGGACAAAATTCAAGGTTTTATTCAGCGGATATTTGCTATTCAATGAGGAGTCAACCGTTTAAAAAATTTTGGATTCTTCATTTCATTAAAAAACTGCTCGGGAAATAACACCAAATACGATTTCTCTCTATTTGCATGATTGCCGAAATAAAGATCATCTGAATTCGTTTCTTCAAAAAAAAATTTAGTATCTTGTGGGTGGCGCTTTATTGGTGCGACCAATCACAATGCCAGAAGTTCGACGAGGTAAGTTGAGGCGAACATTACACGAAGCTCCCAAAAACACAACGATTTGTCGACAGGATTTGAAACTTCCTCAGGAGATGATCCATAGCAAGTTTTCGCTGATGGACAGGTGTAAGTCCACTGATACTCACGGTGGTTATCAATGTTATCTACAACCGTTATGTCTAACTTGAGTGGTTTAAAATAGTTGCGATATCCTTGATCTGCGATAAAGATATTGCACCAACAATCTCGCTTTCTGTTGAGTAATGTTTATGTTGAGAATTTATTTTTATACAGTCCTGCTCCCCTTAGCTGATAAAATACGACTCAAACGAAAGTGTACCAGCTAGGGAATCTTTACCATTTTAAAAAAAGTATAGGTATACTTTTGCAAAGAAATGTACATTATTAGCATTGACAATTGCCTTTATTTTGAATAAGATTCGAAATTGAATAGAAAAAAGGCTATTTATAACACAAATAAAAAACAGCTACACAGTAGCGTGTTTTATATTATCTTATAAATTATATTAATTACAGTTATTTGTATATATTATATAAGTCTATAATAAGATTCTTATTGTTAAAAAAATCAAATTGAGGTTTTGTTTGTTTATGAGTCTAGAATTCAAAATGTTATAATAATAAAGTGTTTTTATTTTGTACGTTTCGAAATGTTTTAAAAAACCATACAAGTTCGACGGAAATCGATTAAAAGATATTAAAAAATACGTTGTGAACTTTTTTGTTCAATTTTGTTTCTAGATGAGATTGTTAAAATAAAGCAGAAGTTGCTTAAGACCTCAAAAGATTATTCATTACCCAGTCATTAATATTTTCAAAAGAGTTCAGGTGAAAGTTTTTTAAAAAAATTAAGTGTTTTGTTTGTCAATTTAAAATTTTTTTTTTAAATATTTGTGATATTTTAAATTACTATCTCGAATTTTAACAATTATTTTCAGAGTCCACGACCAGATGTTACCAGGTACGGAGCCACCTTGTGATCAGACGGTTAAACAATTTAAATTCTAAAAAACTAAATATAATTTTATATATTTCACATTTTGTGTTATATCAAACTCATTTCGCCTTACATTTATTTCTTATTCATTTTCAAGATAATACAGTGAGTAATAAATTTTTACAAATTATTCAAAATTCAGGAATTCTAGAAAATGCATTTGAAACAGTAAAGTAATATATAGCATCCTTTCAAATTTTTAGACTACATGGCTTATGAGGCAATTAAGGTTTACAATTCTGAGTTGTTTTCACACTGTAGAATCTACAGAGCCGCTTTTACGGCAATTTTTTGATATAAAGAAAGGTTTAAAATAATGTTGAAAGACTCGTGAATTTATCATGCGTAGTTAAGGCATATCATATGCCGCAGTATGGATTAAGGGTCCTTCATCGACAGATCGTGACTATTTGAAAGATGAGGATTCAAACAATTATTGGTGGTTGTTCGCCCAAATCTGACCAATGAAATCGGTCATATTCTGCAATCCAGAAGTCTTTGGGATATGATAATTATATGGGCGTTGTTTCTATCGTTTAAATCATGACGATCTGTTAACTGAGGGCCCATGAATCCATATTCGCTAGCTTTTAAGCTAGCTTATATTCGAGCATGATATTCGCTAGGCATATTCACCAGACATATTAGCTAGACACTACTCGCTAGCTTCATACCTAGTCAGGTATATAATACGAAAGTTAACGTTTAACAAAATACAAGGTTGTTAAGGTTTTTCCCTTCTTTTTTCCAATTGATAGACTGATTCCCGCGTTTGAATTGGTTGAATCTGAGTAAAGACGTAGGTCTTTCTGCCGAACATTAACCATTCACACTTAAGCGTTCGTCATCGCTCTACAATTTGGAAAAAAGAAGGATCTCCATTGTTATATATAATTTAAATACATTTTTAAGGTAAAAACTTACAGTGGCGCCAAAAAGTTCTGGTAACAGCAGTCAAGTCTATAATGTAACGATGAAATTTCGAACAAGAACCCGCTCGCATTGTCCTCCAAAACGATGAATGCACAGCCGAAATTATCAAAGGAGAAAGATTGCAACATGTAAATGTGACAGAGGAACCGCTCCTAACTGTGATTTTAGACGTTTGTTTTACTTGATCGATGTTTGCTCTTGCTCTATGATGTTTTGAATGGATCAAATCTATGCTGACGCCCTTAGTAGGAAAATATCAACAGGTAACATTTCCAATGACGGAAAAAGGCTTTAACTTGTCGACAAACATATACTTTAATATTATAAATATCACAATTCACATTATAAATACATTAAACTTAGTTGAAATTAGTTACCTAAAATTAAAACGAATCAGAATCGGGCAAAAACGTAAAAAAAATTCGAAAAAACTTATGCAAAAAATTCAGATCTTTTAATTTAACGTCATTTCTAGGTTGTCGATTTTTTCAAAAATAGTGCACTTGGAATTTTTTTTTCTACCTCGAACACCTGCCTAGGTCGCTAAAAGTTTTAATGCGGCAAATTTTAAGATCAACATTCTACATAACATTTTGTGCTGAGACGTATAGGATTTTTCACATTTCAGAATTTGAGTCGATTTTGAGTAATTGAATTTAAAATTAATCAAAATCACAAATTTTCTGATTATTTGATTACATGATGCAGGGGTATCGGGATGTCCATTTTCTTTTCAAGTCTTGTATTTTTGTGCGATTGAAAATTGGTTAAAATAGCTTAAGATCACAAATTTTTAGATTGACGAGTTTTAGTTTCTAGATGTCGCTGAAGTTTAATGCGTAAAATTTTTTTATAGATGAACATTATTTTATGCCCAAAAAATTCACATGAAGCCAAAACTTAAACAAAATGATTCAGAAATTGGCTTATTTCAGCGAAGAACTCGAGTGTCTCTTAACTCCAATTTCACAATCACCAAAACTGTCGTTTTCTTTGAGTGACGATTACAAAAAACTCGAACAAGCTGGCAAAAGTAAAAGATATGAAAATGACGATGTTTGTTGCCCAAGGTAGATAAAATAAGTATATTTAATATTTAATTTAACTGACCAATCAGACTCGTCCAATACATTTCAATATTTCCATTACAAATTTTTGATTCAACCTTTTTTATAATTTAGAAACATTTTGTACAGAAGTCTAACAAAAACTTGAACATGATTCTACAGCAAAAATTTTAATGAAAGTTATCAAAGTCATCCAAAGTTCAATACGGAGCTGGCATCTTTCATTTTTAAGATACAAATAGAAGGCTGGCATCCGTCGGTATTTGAGACGTGATTATATTTATTTCACCGAAAGTATACATGTGATATAAAAACTGACCATTTTTTGATACAAAATTTTGGGGATTTGCGGGCTTCATTTATTGAACTTATGGCAACAACAATTGCTGTTCAGTAGATTGCCATTTTTTTCGGAACTTGCAAAGCTCTTTTTACGCTCAGATCAAATTTTCATTAGCTAAATATAAAATAAAATATCCTATCGCGAACGGTTTAACAAAACTTTTTATGACCAGTACTAATAATATTAATTATTCAGGGAAGTGTAGCGTGACAAATGGTATTTGATAAACCCATCGACAAGACTTAAAAAAATCGGACGTGGACCGCTACAAAGTTTTAATCACAGTAACTTGACGGTTACTGGCCCATCAAAATCAAGAAGCAGGTAGAGTTGGTAGAAAGAAAACTCGCTGCAAGCCTTCGGCTCTGAGTTCAGCTTCATGCGATATCTCGCTTGGAATTCCGACGAAAAGATGAGTGCGATTTTGACTGCAATGGCGCGAAAAATGTCTGTGAAAAACGAAAGCTGATATCATGAGCCCTATTAATGGAGGAGATGATATATTACAAATATTCTGTATGCTCAAATCTACTCACGACGTCATTGAATCAGGCAAAAGAATCTCCTAAAAAAATATCTAATAATAATTTTGAAGAAACCATTTTTGAAAAAAATTTAAAAAATCTTTTTTTAAAGAATAATAGTTGAATATAAAAATCTCTTGATAAACAAAATAAACTCATATTTCCTTGTCATATTTTTAAATAATAATGTTAGAAAATTTTTAAAATTATAATTTTTGAATGAAAAAGTCTAAAATGAACCATTTAATCAAAAACAAAAAGCGAATTCATAAATAAATACACTAAAATTAATTCAAAATATTAGCAGTAGAACAAAGCTTGTGTCCCACCAGCTACCAAATCTATTTCACTGTGACGTGCGAATGTCCTCACCAGTAGGTTGCCCGGAGAAGTTGGTCCAAATGGTGCGAAGGAGGACACGGTAAAAAGGGTCCAGTAGCGGTGATGTTGGAGAGACGGTTGAAAATGTCATGATGGCCCAGACGGTGGAGATGGCGAAAAAGGGCCAAAAAGTCCAATGATACAAATGATTTAATGGTCCTCCCGGTGAACCATGACCGATGCCGCTCCAGGTATTTAATGAATTAGAAATGATTTGCCCATCCTCGCTTTTAACTGGTACAAAATACCGACCCAAAAATGTGTGTACCAGTTAGGAGAACATTATTTACTCTTTGTTTGATAAGCTACACTGTAGATTAGAACTTTCTTAAGAATGATATTAGTTTTTGTAGGAAAAACTTCTGAATTGAAGTTTCCTCCGTTTTTAAATCTACAATTCGAATATTTAAATTACAAAAACAGTTGCAGTCTTTCTTTGTGAGTGTTTTCAAATACCATAAGAATTCGAAAAATTGTATGTAAACATTTATTAAAAAGTACGTCTTGAAGGTTTTGATCAATTTCAACAAAATAATTTTCAAAAAACTTTTGAATAGTGAAATTTTGAAAATGAAATTGTGAAAATAAAATTTTGATATTTAAATTCAAAATATTATTAAATGAGATATTCTAGATTCATTTTTGTGAAAAAAAAAAACATTCTACTACTATCAAAAGATGTATACCCCAGCCATGGGGGAAAATTGTCAGCCAATGAGCGGCTCGACTTGCCATTGCGAAATAGGCTCCGCCCACGCAATCTTGTGCGCATGTCGTGAATTTACATCTGTGGGAGTAAATTAACATTACAAAACCATTGTAATGAATAAATTTTTTGGACTTTTTTAACTAAATTTTATGATTTTTATCATTAATTTCTAACATATTGTGTGCGAGGAAACATGTGTGAAATGGAGGAAATCAAGGAAAAACTCGGTGAAAGGAATCAAGGGTCCACAAGGGCCGTCTGTGATACTGGTGACAAACGCGATTCAAGCAGGAACAGAGGGACTTGCAGGAAAGAACGGTATCTATTGACGGTTATTGCAGGCGCTCCAGGACCCGCAGGACCCAAAAAGTATGTTCGACCTGAGCACTTTTGAAAAGATTGCCGTTTTTGCTTTATTTGGATGAACTTAACCAGGTGGAGAAAGAAAAAATCTCATGATAATTGGCCAAAATGAACTTGTTTTTCAACAAAGCAATTACAGTTTTAGTAAAGAATTCTTTAACTTTGTTTAAATTAATAAAAAAAAATTTGACCTAGTTCAATCAAATCTTTTACTTGCTTTTTATTTATACAATAAAATTACCCAGTACTTAATTTTATTCTCAGTTTTAGTTGACTCTTTTAAAGGAATTATGCCCGTATTCTTAAAGTGACCCGGGCAGCCCCTATTTTATGGGGTATTTTTTACTTTTTAAAAAGTTTTGCTAAAATAGAACCTAATAGGCGTCTGAAGAATTTAGAGAAAACATAAAGAAAAACAAAAAAATGTCGGAAGGATTTTTAAATCCAAATTTTGAAAATTATTCTAAATAAAGTTTTTAAGGGGGTAGCGGTCCAAAAAGGTACTTTTGTACTCCAATTTACTAGAATACCAACTGCTTTGAAAACTTTGAGAATAGCCATTATGGTAGATCTATCCTTGATCTACAAAAAATAATTATCAGAATAATTTTTGACCGACCCTTGAGTGACCACCATGTTGGCGAGTTCTTAGAATTACCTTACCCTAATTTTCACAAATTAACTACTCCTCCTGAGAGCTCGCATACGAATCTCACTCAAACTTGAAGACACTAATGATTGCTTATTTGATGAAGCGGATTTCTTGAATTTCAATATTTTTTTCTGCTGAATTGCGGAAAAAAACCGCCTAATTTCAAGGTTTTTGCTCTTACAAAGTACTACTCCTCCTAAGTTACATTTCAGGGAAATGCAAGGTATAAATTGTGGGAAAAGGCGGAAAAAATATGTTTTTGTTATGTTTATGAAGCCGAATTTTCTCATTTTTTGTTGAATTCTAGGAAAATCGCATTTATAGTAAACAGGAAGTGAAAACTCGAAAATAAAAGTCGTCGGATTTATCGAAATTACCATCAAATTAAAAGCTCGGGTGATCCAGAGAAGAAAATCTGCTAAACAGTTTTTGATTACTTTGAGGTCTTTCGGTCGCAAAAAATTGGGTTTCAATTGTTTTCCCAAAAAAAATTCTCTCAAAAAATTAAAATTTCTAACTCTTTTTTTTGGAATTTCTTTTTTGTTTTTTGCAATAAGTTTATTGCTTTCTGAGTGTTCCCTAGGCATGTTGTGCTATTTTTACACCCCAAAAGTACCCTTATAGAGTCGGACCGCATACCCCTTTAAAAACAAAAATTTTAAGAATAGTTCGAAATTATAATAAGATTACAGTTAAGGACTAGCCTTAATGTTAGATGCTGCATTTTTTTATGGGGAGTGATTTGTTAATAAGAAATCATAATATTTTTACCTACTGCTGTTCATCGACGCGTGTCAAGGGGGTTCCATCAGTGTTCTAAAACGGGATGAGTTTTCAATGCACGATCCCGCCCGTCCCGACTTCGGGTCGGATATCCCGATCCCGTTTTTTAGGAACACTGGGTCTCCATGGTGGTTTCCTTACATTTTCTGCAGTGAATATAGTGTCATTAAAAAGGCACAAATCAATCTTCAGTGTTCTCAAAGCAAAAGAGAGCCCACTAATACATCAAAAAATTTTTCTGTTTCTCGAATTTTTTCTTAAACGTTTTTTCAAAAATTAAGTTTAAAATTAACGTTTCTTTCAATATAACCTCCAACTTGGAATATCGGGGTCAAGTAAGCCAACATTCTCTTCGGTGTTTCTTGCGTACTTATTGAGCTAAATTAAAGCGTATTTATCTTCATGAAATTTTTCACGTGACCTCAAAAAATTTATATTTTTGATTTTGGGTCGCTAAATTTGACACAAAACTGTATTAATTTTTTATTGAGTTAGCTTCAGCAAAAAATTTTCGATGAATTAGTTCAAAAACGGTGGTTGCACCCTTATTAACAAAAAGGAACTTTTTTAGCCGACTATTATACAGTCTATCTCAAAATTAAGGTTATTTCAGCAATAAACTAGGAGGAGATAGCTTCTTCTGTTTTGAAAAGTAGTCTCGCAAAAAGAGTAACGTAATCACGTAACGTTCAAATCTTATCTAAAAGCCCGTTAAGGGTGGTTGTGGGTGTTTAAATAAAGCAAGGATTGAAGAAAAAAATTGTTGTTATTATTCTTGAATTGTAGCGAAAGAAACCAATCTGAAAAGATAACGCTTTTGAATTGGATAAACTATCGCACTCAAAATATTCCTCACCCACACTCGCTACTCTCGTTCCATGCTGGGGACTTTTTTATAAATAATGAAAAAACGTAAAAAGTAGGTTGATTGGTTCCCAGCTTTTTGCACAGTGGCGTTACATTCGTTTTTTCATCCCACAGAAAAGCTCACCATTTAGCAAATTAATTATGAACAATGAATCGGTTTTTCACGCATTAAAACTACAGAGAATATTTCTTTCAACTAGCTCGTGAATGAACTATGCACACATTTTCATTACGATTCTTATTTCTGTTTTTATTCAATTTTTGAACAAAATTTGACCGAATTAATTCAGATTTTAAAGAGATTTCTGAATTTTCATTTTACCGTTTAAACGAAGGAGATTTTTTTTTAAACCGGACGTCCTTGTCACTTATTTGAAGCGTCGTACTTTCACGAACATCTTTGTTTATGATTAAATTTTAAAGCAAAATTGACACGAGAATTAAAATTGTTTGTAAGATTGAGAATACATATTTTTAACGGTTTTCAGTACGCACTGGTGAGCCACCCGTCACCAGACATCAAAAATTTACTTTGCAGTTGAATAGAGAAGTTATTAGTGTCCATATTGTTTTTTCTCATTTATTCTTAGCTGCCCGTTATGAAACCCTTCCAGTCCAGCATGGAGCGAGAGGGCTATTTTCCCCCAAGCAATTCCAACATTCTACTACCACACAACCCCCTTAAGCTTTTGTTCATCGTGATTATATCAATTTAGGAACCACCACCCCCTAAGGTGACACCCCCCCCATTTTGAATACTGAAAAGTGAGAGTTAGAAAAAGGTTAAATGCCACCAGAAATTCCTTGGTGTCGGTTTGCTGGAACAGATTAGCAACTATTGGTGCTGATTTTGAACACAGCGGATTCTAGAAAAAAAATTAAAGTTTTTCATGCAAATAATTTTTTGATCTCGAAGCACCGTTTCTGTTTCGAAATAGACCATAGTGGTTAATATCATTTCCAGGCAAACCGTACCCAAGGAACCTTTTGGTGGATTTAAATTTTCTTATTTCAAAAATAGGTCATTTGCGCACTTTTTGTCGATTTCAGCCCAATCAGGCGGAAATTTTAGAAAAGTGACGGACCGATTCATGTTTCACACCCCTTGGGCTTGTTACATATTTCGAAAAGACTTTTCTTGCATTTCTCTACGAAAAAGCCTTTGTATCAAAACGTCAAAGAACACTTTTTCCGGCACATTCTAACCAGATTGCTGATCCCTGAGACAAAAATCGAAAAAACAGAAACCGATTCACTAAAATTCCAGACAATTTCGGATTCGTATAAATCTTCAAAACTTTCCTATATTAGCTCTAGGATCCTTTTTCTTGAAAAAGGTGAGGACTTGTGTTTAACCCGCGGTTAACCAAGATGGTTGGTGGGAGTGGTACTCAAACTGTCTAATGAATCGCCGAAGATCAAAATAGATCTTCCTAATGTTGTTTCAAAAATGTCCAGTCTGCATTTGTCTAACCGGATACGAAGCTCTGAAATCCCAAAAAATCATTATCACCTCCTCCCATTAAGGGGGTTGTGCGGTGTGAAATATAGCTTTTTTGCAAGCAATTTGAAATCGCTTCAACTGAGTGTATACTAAATGGATTACCCGCCCTCAGAGTACAAATTCGAAATTATTTGAATGATTACAACAAACGCAAGATTATTGTTAGCACCCAATCAAAAAACCCTTGATTGCGGATAATAGGCCGATTTCATTTAGGTTCAGGTTGAGGAAGGATCAACCAATTAAATGCTCAGATTTCGCATTTTTCAAATATTTAGGATTTGTACTCTGAGGTCCGGTCATCCATATACTATTTTTGCCGGGAATTTTTTTCGCCGGGAATTTAAAAAAGCCTATCTTTAACTAGAAAAATGTGTAGGCGGAAAATATTTAATATTTTTTATGAAAATTTCGGGTAACGTATTCTTGTACCCAAATTGGCCGATCATCTTTTTTTTGTCCGTAGTATATATTGCCTTGGTGGGAACAAGAAATGGTTTACATACTCTTGTACCCAAATTGGTCTGAACGAAAAATGTTTTCTGAAAAGTGCATTGTCATGATTATGCGTCATAAGGGTGGCTGAGGAATTTCACCGACTGCACTGGAGCAGAGTAATAGGCATTACTTATGCCGCATATTTGAGTTAATGCCTATCACTGTGCTCCAGTGCAGTCGGTGAAATTTCTCGACCACCTTTATGACGCATAATCATGACGATGCACTTTTCAGAAAATATTTTTCGTTCAGACCAATTTGGGTACAAGAGTTACAAAGAAGTAAACCATTTTCTTGCTACCCAAATTGGTCTAAATAAATTAATTGGATTCGCTTATTTGCGTGAAGAAAAACTGAGTTTTTTTACGCATTTTTAATGCGTGAAAGAAAAACCCCAGTTTTCTTCAGCGCATTTTCGATGCGTGATGAAAAATCCAGTTTTTATCACGCCATTTTTTTAAAAATTTCTAGATAAAAATATTTTCGATGGAAAAATTTTATTTTCATTTTATGTTTCGTTTTCAAAATAGAAATTCCAGTGAAATTTCGATTTGTCAGAAAAACTGCAAAACCACAACCCTCCATTCACCTTCCAACCACCAGGCTGGCACCCTTAGCTGAGCCTTTCCCAACAAACGCTTCTGCATAAGTTTTTACAGTGTACACTGAGCACGGTGACCTAACCCTTATTTAACTTCTTTCAAGATAGATTGTATTTTGTGTATATAGAAGATTATTGTTACAGTGTTACACTGGACACTTTAGGGCATGGCAAAAAATTTGATATTGGAAAAAACCTAGAGTTGGTAGAAAAAATAATGTTTTCACCCAAACCCTTTTTTCCTGACAAACCAGTTTTTTCATGATTTTGTACTGTGACACTAACAAATCTTACCTACTCTAAATTTGAACCCGTTTAGCATTTAAGCGGGTGGGTTGTCGGGTTTTTTTGAGCCTTTATAGAATTAATTTATGATACATTAATATCGGTCATGACTAAAGTTGACCCAAGAATCTCATGGTGGCAATTTATTTTTTTCAAAACATCTAGAAAAAATCTACAATTTTCAAAATTCGAATATTTTTTGCTTTAACCCGCATAAACCGGGATTCCCCTGATATGAACATTTTTTTATTGTGAATATGACTCACCGAAAGCGATGCATGACATTAAAATTATCGGAAATGTCTTAATCGAATTCTAGAAATTTCAATTATTTTTAAGCAAAAATGTTAAACCTAATTATCGAATTTGACGCTGATTGGTTAAAATTTTGCATTAGCTGTAAGCCAACTTTTTGATCAGTGAAATCTCAGTTTTAATTGTGGTGGTACTTTTGTTCCGATCAGACAAACTTTTTTTTTCGAACTTTTCATTTCCGGTTCACTTCATTCAATTTTCTGAATCTAGAACTTTATTTCAAAAATCCTTCTCTCACTTTTTCCGCATTATATTTATATACCTTAGTCGAAAAAATTGGCTTCATGTCTAAAACATTGTCTAAAAGAAGATTAGAGTTTGAAGTCGAAAAAATCGGCGTTTAAAGTGAGATTCTTAAAGCTTGCAAGTCTGGTAGCTGCAACAGGAGTTTTCTCGATTCGGGGGGCTATCCATTAGGCTTGAAATTGTCCGCTGATTATTCTGAAACGGTCGATTTAATAACGATCTCCAAGATTGGAGTGAAATACAGAGGGAGGCCAAATATCGCCGAAATTTTTTTGTTAAAATTCTACGGTAGCAATATTGCACTTTCGGCGATATTGGCACGTTCGGATATCGTTCAAAAATTGAAAAATGCATGGGCGTGTCGAATTGAGTCCATAATTTTGAATTTTTTTTAATTTATAAGGAGTTTTCGAATAGGTTAAATTCAGTAAAATACCAAAATATGTAGAATAAAGTCACCCACCAACCGCAAATCTAATGACAAAATGCAAAAAAGAAAATTTGGTTCTATGTGAATTCTTGATAATAGACGTCATTCATGAGCATCACTCAAAGTAATTTGTAATAAATCAACACTGGTAACGTCCACGCGATTCCGGCGATATTGGTACTGACACTAATTAAGCTGAAAAATCGGAATTGCGGTAAGTTTTTTGGCGATTATCGGCAAATTCGGCTAATTATTTGGCCGGCAGATATGGGGCCTGCTTGTTCTGTTACTGTGATCTATGTGAAATTGGCTTTTAGATTCTAATTATGTTTGATAGACTTTGCTAGAACTTTATAACAGAGGGACAAAAAACATTCGGCGATATTGGCCAATTCCGACAATATCATATTGTCAATATGGGGGACAGAAATAAAAAAATTGTTCAAAAAAGGTAAAAACATGTACCCGGTAGGCGTTCAAAATGCGTCATATGTTGTAAATTTTGCTTTAATTTTATATGAGTTTCAACGTGGCAATCACTATAAAAGTTGAAATAGAGTGTTAATTGGGAAATTCAATCGTGAAAAATGACGTCATTTCATACGTTTACAAATATAATTGTGTAAAAGAAATCTCATAATCTCAAATTCGGCGCTATGGGCAAATTCGGGCGATATTGGCACATTCGCGATATTGGCACTATAAGTATTTTAGCTAAAAATGTGAAATGGTTGTAGTTTTGTTTGACGATATCGGCAAATCGGCGATATTAGGCCGGCGATATCGCCCCCCCCCTTTATGTGAAAACATGCTTAGAATAAATCGAACATAGTCGATTGACAAAAATGTTTGAATTATCTAAAAATATATTTACATGTCCGGAGAAAGACACCCGGAATGTGTTTGGAGTTTTGCAAATCTCATCAATCGCGTTACTTCTTTAGATTTTCCGATTGTTTCTTGGATTCTTCATCCGCTGATAATTATTACGTTTTTTATTGCGTTATTCTGTCAAAAAGTTTCTAAAGTGAGCGATCCCGGGCTAGGATTTCGTGATATAGGTGAGGAACAGGGGTCCAGCATAATGTTGATGTGATCGGATTTGAATTATTGAATCGGATCATTTTTGACAACAGATCAAAAATAATATTCAAATACGAGATCAGAAAAGTTGATACGTATCAGAAAGCGTTGCGTATTCGGATAGTCGATAACGTTTCAGAAAGGTTTACAAAACTATTGTGAAGGTTGTTTAGACGTGGATAACAGGAATTCAAAATAATGTTTTAATATCTTAAAAACCATACAAAATTCGATAACAATAATTATCTAACTCGATTTTCAATTTTTTCGTGTATCGAGTCGTACTATCTACAAAACATTATTTAATCCAGTTCATTGAAAGACCATTACTATACCGTTTAGTACCAGGAGCTTCGGACTCGAAGCTTGTCGAGACCAAAAGTGTTTGTAGGTTCTAACTCCGATATAACCGACGTTACAGACCCCCAATTAGGCTACTCTTGGCAATTGAAAACATAGAGAATTTCAAACGCCAATATCAATGCTGCTTTATTCGAATATCGGTGGAATAAGCTATATTGTCATTTCCAACAATTACTTTGGGTCTCGCGTCCATGGAAAGGTTAGGGATCACAGTTTTGAATTTTCACATTTCAGCGATATCAAATTGGTATCCCTACTAGGGATTCCCTAGCTCTACTTTCGCGTTTTCGTTGGGACCAATGAGAGCACCGGATATCACAATTTTGATAATAAGAGCGCTCGAACATCACTGTCAATTGGCGACGCGCAAATGTAAGGCCTAAAAAGAAATCCCCCCCTTTTTTTAAGGGATCATATGATCTGTAAATTAGATTTTTATTTCCTTGTGCCGATCCGGTTGAGGAACCAAGGAAAAGGTTCAAATAAGAACAGCAAATATACTTCATTCTTAATCGTGTAACTCATTTTTTGCTTATGGTTGCCAAGTCATACATTTATATAGTTAATTTTTATCAAAATTGCTCCACTTACTGATTTTGAAGCGATTATCACGGAAGCACTTTTCCAAAGTGGCAATCCATGCTAAGACTTTAAAGTTTCAATTAGTTTTCCGAAATCCGTTTTTTTGAAAGTACAGTTTTGACTGATGATAGTTTAACAAGTGCCTTTTCAGCCATTTCCCATTTAGCGATGTGTCCGGCGGGACTAATTTAATTGACTCTGGGACTAATTTTTTTTCACGATTCTCAAAATGTATAACTTGGGGTCAGGAAAATACTTTTTAAATGCTCTTTACTTTGTTATTAAGGGGGTAGTCTATCATTTTAAGAGGTTTTCGATGACCAATTGTCCACAAAACTACAAATCGTTTAGACCAATAATATCTCTCTTCGATATATTAAACACCAAATCTTTGCATCTTCGAAAAATCGAAAGTGACGGATGGCTCGTTCACATCCAAAAACGTGCGGTTTAAGAAAATGACGGAATTATTTTGTTTCTCTAATGTATTCCACCGAGTTTTCAAGGTACAACAATGATTCATAACTTAATTGATTCAACAGAACGTTGAGAAGACCGCTTGAGCAGATTAGTTTTTGAAAACAAAACTGGCATTTGGCTTTAGAATCACCGAAAACAGTATTTTGCCACTTGTTAACATAGAGTCAAAATTTGTTTTTTAAGGGAGGAGATTACATTTTGAAAGAATAATTAGTTTACTTTTTGTAAGCACGTTTCTGATTGGACGAAGCCATCCGTCACTGTTCGATTTAATTTTAGGATGCAAGATTTTTTTTGTTTAAATATATTAAAGAGAAATAATATTGGTCTAACGATTTGTACTTTTCCGACAATTAACCATTTGAAACCCTTTAAATGCGAACGACCACCCTCTGAAAACAACAGAAATTAACAACAAAGAAACAAGATTATAAATTGTGAGATAGGGGCCCCGCCCACGCAAGTTGTTCGCACCTCGACAGGTACAAATTAGCTAATTGTAGTTTAACAAAGCCTTGTTTTTTTTTTTTAAACCTAGAAATGCCAAAAAAATAACGGAATTTGTATATTTTGTTCATTCGAGAAAATTATAGAAAATCCTGGTTAAAGGGAAAGAACCCTGGATCTTTAGGACCTTCGTTCGCCGTTTTGCCGATTGACGGCATTATTTTTGGCTATTATGTGGCATGCCGTTATATCCGACAAGAATTTGCAACGGAGGCCCTTTTAAGATCCCATTTCTTTCATTCCTATTCTTAATTCATTTTTATACTTCGACTGCGACAATAATATATTCGATGCATTGTTTTAAATGATCACCAACCAATTGCTGATGATAAATTTCTTCGAAATGATATTAGTCGTGAATGTAGACCGTTCTAGCGCGCAAGAGAAAATATTTCTCTCATTTCAACACATACAAAATAATGAATTTAAAAATGATGAATTAGGCCTGGCAGTTCTCCCAGATTGAATAATATATCCACTGATAATTCATCAGCCTCATTTGCGACTTATAATGCCAGAATGAATTAAGAAGATAAAATAATGCTTGCCAGACGAATCCTTAATATTTGATTCGTCGGAAGCCAACAACAGCCGACTTCAAGAATAAGTCAATAAATCGGCTTAAATTTAAGCACCCATCCCATCACATTGTCGAACTCAGCATATTCAAATATCAGGGATTTGTCGGACAATTTAAATACTTTAAAGCAAAACTCGGATAGTTAAATATAAAGATTCAAACTCAGTTTTTCCTTGACGATAATTTATCAATTAATTTTCCAGTAACATTGATCACACAGCCGAAGAGATATACTCCGTTTATTAACAATTTTGAATGGAAGTCACTGTTATATTCTTGAACCTGAACGCTCTTGCATTACCCAATATTGTACTCGTTTCTGCAACCCAACTGATGAGAACAATTTCTTGGACAAGTTTTGAGAAGTCGAATAAGAACACGAGTTTATCTGTTTTCACCAAATAATTCAATGACATCACCTAAATTCAGTTTGGTAATTCCAATTCGTAAGGGGGGTTGTAGTGTGAAACTGAGCTTATTGGCAATCAATTTTGAATATTCGCAATTAACTTTGAAAAATTGCCAGGATGTGAATACATGTTGAAAATGCATATGTTAATTCAAGACCATGAGGACAACTGGTAGTAAAAAGTTCAATTTTTAACCAAATTTTCATGCACCAGGAAGCATTTTGAAACATGGCTAAATTTCAGCTGGTTTTTAATCTCGACATGCTTCAAAAACATTCGCATATTTCCATAAATTTCTCAACAAAATTGTTTGAGATTGTGCAAAAACAGGCGCACTATCGCGGACCCACCGCTCTTCTGAATTTTTGTTTGACTTTAATCGGCTAAAAAACTTGCAAAATGTACTTTTTAACAGTACTGTTTTACATAGTGAACAATTTCTGGGTTTTATTATTCTTCAGAAGAGTAAGACCGAAAATTAAAAATATGAAAACTTCAAATTTGTTAATCGTTTAATTTATATTACCCCTGAAACTGCAGCTATATTTAATGCAGCATCTAAAAGTTTTGTTCTGATGAAGAAAAAAATTAAACGCTGATCAACAAGGCACCCGCATTTTCTTGACAGTGAATGATTTTAGTGCTTTTTTGCGTTCAATTAAACCGCAAAGAGTAGGCTGACTAGAAAATATATTGTTTTTATGTATTCGAAACTTTGTCATGTATAGATAAAAGCCACTTTAATTGCTTGCATAATTTCCAACATTTTGCACTCCAAGTTGTTGAGTCAGAACGCCTCTACAACAAAAAAAGCTAGGCTTACTGAAGCCTAGGCTTTCCAATAACTGCCTGCCATGGTGGAGCAAAACCTTGCAGACAGCTTGAAAGGATGACCAGGCGGAAATCTTCAGAAGACATTGATCCTGGTGCAACTTTATGATTGTCGACGGATGAGGAAAAGTCGAATGATAGGATGTACTTCACAGCTGTATATTCAGATCCTGTACAGTGCTCATATGATTATTAACGTTTTCCACTTCTGTATAAATATTGTTTTTCCGTAACATATTTAGACATTAATATAAATGCAAATTTCATAACTAAAAAAAAAAAGTCTTCAAACACTATGATGGTGGAAAAGTTATGAAATACAAAAATTAACGGCCTCAATTAGACAAATTTTTATACAATAAGAAATATTTCAGTTAATTCCGAGTGTGGACAATAGCAGGTGTTCCCGAATAGTTATTTGGGTCCGTAGTGGTTTTCTGAGCGTAAAAAAAATTATAATCAAAAATCATAGAAGCCATTTCATTGGTAGGAGTGTTCATGAGATCTTTATTCTTTATTAATTCAGTGTCAAACTGTTGAATTAAAATTTCACTTATCAAATAATCATATGTTTATCAATTCGCAGAACTGTTAAAAGACTTATTTTTCTTGATTCAAAAAAAACCAGTACTCTGGGGAGCTTAAGTCAAACCAGAAGAACGACGGCAACTCGATGCTGTTTTCGGATATTTTTTGATAAGGTCAATTATTGTTAAGTTCAGAAACTTTGAAAAGTATTTTTTTATTTGTATAAGTCCTCGGTTCTAGTCAACATTTTGTGATTCGGAATTCGAAATCTCACGTTTGTACATGAATCAATTGCAATCGAGTTGTTATCAAAAGCTACTTTAAAATAAAATTTACACTTTATCACATCTGTTTCAGATAGGAAAAAATTCAACAATAAACATTCATTATATCCGCCTTATTTCACACTTTTTGTTAATATCCCGGCCCTGATTAGGAAACGTAGTGTCTGTTTTTAAATAGTAGGCCGGGATATTAACAAAAGGTGATAGGGATATGTAGTACAATAAACATTCATTGCATGCCATGTTACAAACTTTGTTTTTAAATTTAATTTTACAAAAAAATCATTGAGTGATAATAATAAATTTGATGAAAAGAAAATAATCATTATTGATTTTCTTTTAAATTTTTGAAAAATAAAACAGGATCAAGAGCTGTAATTAAAAATTATTGATAACCAGATATTTAATATTTATTTTATCATTGTTTGGAAAATTTTTACTATTAATGACTTTGGTTCTGCTATCTCGATCACAACAATTTTGCTTCTAGGGGAAAGTCATCGCGAAATAAGCAAAAAACGACTTCACTGCTTTGAGTTAACCCTTGATATTCATATAGGTTAAATTGCCCAAATTTATCAAACAGATCGAATCGAAACGAGAAAATTGTCATAAATGACAACTGAATTTCCGTGAAAACTTTTCAGATCTGCTGAAAACGACTCTCGAAATTTGGTCGTTTCAATTTCAACTTTTTTTTCTTCCGAGTTTTTCGCTATCAAAACTTTGTTCCAATTTTAAACTCGAACAAAATTGCGCGCATTGAAAATAACTGCCGAACGAAAATTTCACTATTTTTATGTATATCGCTTAAAGCTTGCCAAAAACGTACTATTAATCTTAATTTAGTCGTTTTTCAAAAATTTACGCCACTGTCATTTCGATAGAGACATTATCACTTTAGTTTCTTAAATTAGTCGAAAGTTTTTCATTGCGACTCGAAACACCAATCTTATTAAAATGGTTAATTTACAAAATGAAAATTTTATCAAGGTAAAGTTTTTTCATTTCCCTCCTGATTTGCGGGTAACCACCCCTTTTCAAACTAAATTTTTTTTAATCCCAGATGGATTATTGAAAATAAGTTATTTTTTCCAAATACTTGCGCCAAAAATAATTTCTAGCCTTGAACCTTTTTTTCCGGGGGTTCTTTTTGGGTCTTGAACAAGCTAATCTAATTTATCGCCGTTTGATTATTTATTGTTTTTATGAGTGCAACTTAATTTTAACACTTTTTCAAACTCGATTGCCACGCGTTTGATTTCATTTGCAAAATCTCACACCCGTATTAGAACGGACGTGCTTCCTCAAACAAAAAATATTGACAAAAAACCGGAAAGGATAACGTCACCACTTTCGGGTAAGATTCGGTATCATGGGCGACTTAATGTCAATTAAACAAAGGACAAATTAGTTAGTGATTTACCCGAAAAGAAATAAATATCCCGAGTTAGCAACTTTTTAAGGTCATTCAAATCCATGGGAAATAAAAAAATTTAACTCTCGGAGGTACAAAAAGGCTGAAAAAAGTCTTAAATCTGGGGAAAAGAGGACCGATTCTTTAGTAATGTGATACTAAAAATGTCGTCCTTAATTTACTAATCGGTCTTTTTTCCCTGTGTTTTAAGACATCATAGTATAACAAATTAATCTGATAAAAATATTGAATAAGTTTGTACGGGACAATAATTAAAACTTTTACAAAATTACTTTCGAAATTCATTTAACTTTGAACCACAATTTAGAAAACTTTTTTTTAACGCATTTTTGAAAAATTGGCCGCAGTGGTGAGCTATTTGCAAGATTACAAACGACGCGGGATTTTTCAACCGATAAAAAACCCTGAAATTATTAAAATAACCCGATAAAATCGGCTAAAATAGGGCGGCCACCAAATCAAAAGTAGCACTTTTTATTCATTCATAAAGTGACGATCTATAATGTAGTCGAGGGCCCCCTAATTCATATAAAATGAAATTAGGTAGATCGCTTCGTTGTGATTTTGACTATATTGATTTGGCCTGTAAAAAAAGAGGGGATATCTTCTACAACCTTGATGAATATGAAAAGTTGCAACTTATTATTCTTTAGTATTTAATGCAACGTTTCGTAATTCAATCTCAAGCAAATATTTTTTTTCGTTGGCTTCAGAAATTCAAAATTATCGCTGAAATTTTAATTTATTATGATGAAAATTTTCGGTTCACATTAACACCTTTTTTGAAGGTTATAAAACTCCATATTGATGGCCAAAAGCTAATAAAAAATGTCATCGGTAAACTACTAGTACACTCCATTTTCCTAAGTAATAATATGATTCATTAATATAGCAAATTAGATATGATATATCTAATTTTATATTTTTTCGGCTAATTTTAGAGAACCAAATGTGATTTTGTTGAACTATACAAAAAAAAATTCGATTTTTTAGATCCAGCTCAGGCGCGGCCCATTGACGAAATTCAAAAAATGAATCCAATAGCAAGCTGACCAATTGTCTGAATATTGGCTGTTTCTTTAATTCCAAATCGTTTCTATAGCATACCACAAACCGCCCTACAACTTTCCCCGCCCCCCAAAAAAAAAAACAGTATGTGCAGGTATATTAGCACCCCAGGATTTTTTTTCTAAAAAAGTTAAGTAGTTTCAGGCTGAGATCATAAATAGTATTTCGTGAGCTTGGTTTGAGCTCAAAAATTTTCAAGTGAACCCGCTTATCAGTAAGAATGAAGGAAATCAGTAGTTCGGTGAGTTGGTTAACCGGTGGTTATGGCAGATAGAACAATGTAACTTAACAGTGTTTAAACGGTCGAGGTTCTTAGGCTTTCGACTAATAACTGAATTGTCTCTATCATGACCCATGATCATGAGTCATATAAAAGTTATAGGGCGTTTAAAAAAGGCAAATATTTAGATTATAGACTCAATAAACTCCTTAAGGAGTACTGTCGCATTTTGAAGGCCAAAAAACAGGCGTTTCAGCCGTCGCCTCAATGAAAATACTAGAAACAGCACGAACATATGGATTTCAGTTTTAGGGATAATTGAACATTAATCTTGCTTCCACCAAAAACAGCATCGGATGGGCCTCTGATTAGCCGACCAATCAGGGAACGACTTTTCAAAAAGTGCACTATTTTCACTTCAAAAGCCTACTCCTCCCTGAGTTTTGAAGATAGAGATACTTTATAGCTTTATTAACCACAGAGCAACGTGGCAGAGCCCTAGCGAGTTTTACTCTCAAAAAAATTTCATCCGGCCTTAAACTGAGCAAAAAACTTTAATTTTTTTTTTTTTTTGGGCCAAGTTTCTTTTGCTCAATTTTAAAGCGCGGATGGAAATTTTTGAGTAGAAAAATCGCCTAGGGCTCTGCCCACGTTTCTCTGGGTCAATATAAAAGCGTATAAAAGTATTCTCTATCTTCAAACTCAGGAGGGGTTAGGCTTTTTGAAGTGAAAATAGTGCCCTTTTGAAGGTCGTTCCTGATTGGTCGGGCTTAATCAGGAGGCCGCCGATGTGTTTTGTGGAAGCAGATTAGATGTTCATTATCCCTAAACTGAATCCATATGTTCGCCTGCTGTTCTAGCTATGTTCATGAGGCGACGCTGAACAACCTGTTTTTTGGGCCTTAAAATGCGACCAAGTACGTCCGCTTAAGAATTTTCAATTTAAATTATTACCGCGCATAAAGAGTAGTCTCGCTCCGGTTCTGTTGTGTCCAGACCTGGCAGGCAGGAGGTATTTTTTTGGCTTGGCTTGCACAGGCAAAAAAATTGGCGTGGGCACAGCCAGTGGCTGCCGAGGTCTGTTTGGGTGTCTCCGTTTGAAACAATTTTTGGAGAAGATCAATAAAAAAATTCAATAGTCTTTTTTGTGGAATACAGAAAAATCATCATTTGAAACGTTACTTATTCTCATTTGAAGTAACCTCCTGTAATTGTGACGTTACTATTTGTTGTGCGTAAACTCGAGTGGAGTACTTCACATGTTATTACCGCGTTGAGGTTCAATTAGGTGTCGAACAAAAATGTCGATTCGTTGACTGAATTCGATCTAGCCACTTAGAGACCACTGAAGGCTATCCGTGATATGCTTTATCAAAATTAAGCTACAGGCTGTTTGAGAATAGTCTATTATTTGAAAAATGGAAAATTGAAAACTTATCTTATAGCTTTTTCAGATTGAGAAGAATAATTTGTCGCAGAAAGTTGGAACAAAATAATTTGGCATTGGGCTTCTCAGCTGATTGCCAAAATTAAAGCCAATTGCTAAACGATCACTACTTAAAAGTTTGATATTTTATGTTTCGTGGTGTTTAGTAATCGCTAGTTTATTGCTACGTGAGTGTAAAGCCCCTTCAAACACTTTTCGATGGTATGTGTGTGTGAAGGGCCTTTTGTCGAAGAATTTGTAAAATGCTCAGTAAAAATGAGCGTATTGTTCAGGTGGGCGTGTCTGGATCAACCACAAAAATTTTTGAGCGAAAGCTTTTTTATATCAGGACAGGTTTAGTGTGAGTATGAACATGGGATGATTTAGTTGTTCGTGCTGTAAAATTCGTGAAATGTTAATAAACTTATTGGTCCGCCTTATATATACAGATTTACAATCAACACATAACTCGTAAACACAGTTTAATTTATGTATAAAAGGCTTTTTTCGCCGTCATTCTGGTAAAATACGCACTTGTTCCAACTTGTATAGTATTGAAAAAAACGATTTGAAAGTCGAAAATAGGGTAGCCGTTTTTAAAGAATTCCGGTGATATTATAGCTTTTTTAGAGAATCAGATTTTGTTCTTAACGCCATGCGCGCCACTTGAAACTCAGCTCCATTGATTTAATTTTTTCGAAAAACTTATTCTTAGTATATATATTATTGGATAAAAGCCTGGGATTATTCGATCGATTGTCCCACTTACTGCAGACTCAAACTTAAAAAATTTATTTGAGAATTAATGAGAGTTCTTTGTATATCAGTTTGCAATAATTTATTGATTTTCGACTTAAAATTATTTTATAAGAGGTCAATCTGGCTTTCTTAAGAAGGAAGGCGTTTCATTACGTTGGTTGTCTGACCAATTAATGGACAGTTTCTGACTTTTTCGAGTCTCCTTTGATGTTATAAAAATTTATATTTTTTTGACTAGGGGGTAGCGGTCGTAAATGGTACTTTTGTAGCGCCACTCTTATACCAGAAATAACTTAACTGCTTCGAATGTTTTTTGAGCATAGCCATTTGCGCTAGATTATTCTGAATCTACAGAAAAAATTGAATCAGAATAATTTTTTGGCACGATCCTGCTGTACCACCATGCAGCGATATTCTAGAACACCTAACCAAAAATTCAAAATCTATCTCTGCCTACCGCGTGAGTGTTCAAGTAGCAAAGAAACAAAAATAAAATGAAGAGGTTTTGCATTTTTAATTTCACATTCGATTGAATTCACAATTCGAAATTTTCACTTTGAGACCAATTTTTTGGTTTGCATTTAGCAGATCGAATCTAGGGCACTTTGCGTGATGACAATATCAACCTACGCCGATTTATGCATCATCAGTTTCACCGCTTCGATTAAGTTTGTTTGATTACACAAAGAGAAGCGGTTTTCATTTCAGCACAAATTTCTTCGCCACTTCAAACTCACGCCGGGTGGAGCTCGCTACGATTTCACTAAAAACTGGGATTAACACGGAAACACTATTGAGCTTGTAAGTATGTGTGGGATTTTTTTGAAATTGTCCAACGAGGTTTTTTCTAGAAGCTGCGAAAAAGCCGCCTTAATTTTCAAGATTTTTCGCTAAGTTCAATCTATCTCCTCTAGGTTACATTTCAGAATGCAGTTATAAATTTGGGAAAAGATGTAAAATATGTTTTTGTGTTTTATGATTGGTGCGAGAATTGTTGAAAAATATTTCGTTGAATTCTAGAAAAATCGCATTCTTAGTAAACCGGAAGTGAAACTCGGAATTGAAGGTCTCGGATGTCTAAGTCTAACAGTACCACCAAATTAAGAGCTTAAGTTTCCACTTATTCAAAAAATTCTTCTGACAGGGCTTTTTCGAAATTTTGAGTTTTTCTGCGTCGGAAAATGGTTTCAATGTTTCCCAAAGAAAAAAATTAGAAAAATTTGAAAAAATGAAATATTTGCGAACTGTTTTTTTGGGATTTTTTTAAAGTTTGTGCTTTCTGAGGTTCTCTAGCGAATTTTCGTGCTATTTTACACCTCAAAGAACCCTAAAAAAAGTGCGACCGCTACGCTCTTAAGGTTAACTAAAATTAAGCTTGTCTGTTGATTTTTTAGCACTATAAGTCGGACCAGTCAAACATTCAAAAAATTATGTTTTGACGCGTGTTTTCGGTTATTAAATTTAATGTTTTTCTTTAGTAAAACTAGATATAAAATCTTAGCTTATCGATTATTACAATCATTTTCGAAAACAAGGTTTTTTTAACACTAAAAATAGTTTTCGCAAATTTGCATCTGAGTAATTTAGAATAGTGGGCGCTCGAAATTGGCGTAATAGCAGTTTAATTTTTTTAAATTCTTTGTTAATACTCGGAAACGTAATGGCAGGTAATTCCTAGACTAAACAATGAAATCTCAGTTTATTTGTAACTGCCTAATCTTTATTACGACTCTAATATGAGCGTTATTTATTTCCAGGTTGACCTATAAGATTCTTTACAAAGACAGAAATCTTCTTTAGTTTTGTTTGGTAAAATAATTATTCTACTAGTATGAAGAATAATGTTTAAACTTATGTAAGTTGTAACTGAAAAATGTCCAACTTGATGATGAGCCATGATGCTTGAGTCAAGTAGCCGTTGACCCCATCGTTTAAATTTCTTAGCTCAAATCGTTTGACCTAAAGTTTATAAACTTTAAAAATATGTTGTTCAAAAGTGTGGCATAATCTCTTTTTATAGTTGTTCAAAAAGCAGGGTCTCAGGCATCCGAGCAAAAGTATTCTGTAAGAATATTCAGCATAACTTCAGCATGTGTCCACAACTTTTGCGTGGTTCTTGGTTTGGCTCGGAAAGTAATTGACATCTTAATTGTTCAATGAGAAGTTTAAATTTGTGTAAACACCTTACACTGATGTAAATTCAAATCGTTTCAGACTGACTGAGAGTAGCTTAAAAAGGCGGAGTTTAAGCAAAAATAACATTATATGATATAATGTTCATATTCCCAAGGCGAAATGTGACATGCTGTATTTGCTCAGCAAATTTAAAATTCCGTGAATCCGATCGAATCAAAATTTTTTACGATTTCCCCTTCTAGTTTCAACCCATTTTTCGGAAATTTTTCTAGAAAAAAAAAATCACAAAATCACTTTATCTTAAGGAATCAATGGGAGTTATTCCATTGATTTATGTCACGAATGAGGTAGCGAATGCATTATTAAGCGTTCATATGAAAAAATGAAGTATTTTTCTATTGAAAAGCATCATTATCCATATCGGTGCTCGACCTTTTGATATGTTTGTCATTATAACAGTTGTATGTATCCAGAATGGTCCGGATAATGAATAAATTTATTTTTACCAGTTTTTTAAAGAATTACATTGTTCAAAAGGCATTCGTCGATTTTTTCGCTTTTCTTTTTATTGTGATACGCTTCCGCCGTCCAACATTATCGAGATTATCGTCATACTCAACTTATTTGTCGAAAAAAGAACATTTGGAAAATTTTCATCGAATCATTTTGTAAGTACGAAGCCTTTAGGAAATTTCTAAAGTCAGAAACATCCAAGCAGCATTGCTGACAGCAATAAGGCGCCACTAAACGGTTCTTTGATTTTTGTGTTCCGAAACACCGTTACCAGTGGGGGGTTCAAGTCATATTGACTTAACTACCACGAAGCATGAACGAGTCATTCGGACAGAAAGTCTATTGCATTTTAAATTTTCAAATTTCAAACTCACCAAGACTAAGTCGCAGACGGTTATTATTCATATATGTTTCTGTGGAAGTTATTTAAATAGGAGGAAGCGGTCGCAACTCAAATTAATACAGTTTAAATTTCCAAAATATATAAATTAAGCAGTCGCTTTTTTTATTCGAATTTTAAAATCATTGTGGACTGATTTTATGGCTTCTTGAAATTTTTAATTGATAGTAGTGCCAAAATTTTCTTTCAGTACATAAATTGTTTTTTCAAAAATGGTGGCACGTGCTTAAAATTAATTACCGCTTTTGAATTGCTTATTCATTGCAGCCTAAATTTTCATTTGTAAAAAAATCAGGAAAAAAAATGTACTCATACACAAAATTGTATTTAGTAATTGTCTTTATACTGCCTACAGCTTTTAAAATGACATTAAAATAAATTACGAAACTTAGTTAGGTAAATAATACTATATCATATCAAAAAAATTAGAAAAAAAATGGTTTCACGTCATTTATTCATTATTCTCATGACTTTCATGAAATTATTGAGTTATTCTTTTTTCATAACTCCGGAAAAATCAACTACGTTACGTAGTCTACGTAAAAAAATTGTTTTCCGACTTTTGTTTCGACTCAGTACCCCCTTACATTGTAACGCTATTATAGCAAGAAATTTCTCTTCCCAGTGGCAAGTGCAACTTCAGGAAAACTCGCTCAACGTAACAAGATGAACCTTCACAGAAACCTCCAAGTGCTCCGGTTATCCGCTGAAAAAATCAAATCGCCTTCGTAAGAAACAATCTTAAAATAACATACGGAAAAAATATCAGCAACGAAAACATTCTTTTATTATATTTCTCGAAAAATGCTTTCGATCAGCAAATTCTCATAATTAATGATTGAATCGTTCGCCTCAAAGGGCTCTGTGCGCGTTCTTATTGCCCAATTGCAGCTCTTAAATTCGGCCAGGGCCATAACTACTTAAATATAGTGTTAAACAATCAAACATTTCGCCACTTGCCAATAAAAAAATCAGAGAAACCTTCTGAGAATAAATGTGAATTTTTTAAATTTATGTTTCTTTAGGATTGTAAGGTCGGTTTAAGTTCAAAGCGGAATCTAAACACGGTATTTTGAACCTAGCGGATTTTGAAACGTGGGCGAATAATACTTTCTGTTTTACCACACTTCAACCGTATCAAAAAGCAAAAATATCACGTAATATTTGTTAGTTTTTTCGAGAAAAGTTTGAGAAGACTTTCACACAGATGTTTTTAATAAGACAGAGAAATTTATTGTTATTTTTGAATAGGTCAAAACACGTTATCAGAAGATAAAGTTTTAAGAGAAATTCGATTTATTATTTTGGTCATTCTCTAATCCGCATCCGATTTGTTCTGCGAAAAAATACTGTGCGCCCTTCACGATTCGTGATATAAGATGCTTAGTTGACAATTAATTTACGCCGGTGGTAAATCAAAAATACCAAGGTCATGTACTTTTGTAAAAAAATTCACTTTGTTGAAACTTTCGGATTTGTTCACGCTATTTTAAACTTGATTTCAAGATTCGAGTCAATTTAGAAATTCTCGCATCTGAAGTCATGTGAAAATAACACGATAGGGTTGAAAATTGTATATTGTTTGATACCGGCCTTTTAGCAAATCAGACCGATAAAAACAGAATTGTTCAGCCTTATAGTCACCTAGACATAATCCACGCTTTGAAAAATAATTTTTGAAGAATATTATTCCCTTTTATACATTTGCTTAGAATGCGTAGCCACTAATCCTTTTTAACGTGTGATTTTAACGTTGTTGCTACACATTTCTAAGCTTAAGTGTAATTACAGGGATAGTGAGGCTGATTGAGTCGCAAGATTTTCAGAAAATAATTCGACTTAACGCCAGACCCCAGTCGGCCACAATTGGATCGGATCATTATAGAGCCCTGTTGTTTTCAGGTCTACCGATCGGGGTATAAAGGCTACAAATTCTGATTTTGATGTTTTAAGAGAGTTTAAAAAGGGACAACTTTAGTCGATTAAATAAGTCTATTAAAACCTCCTGGCTGACGAGCATCTTGACTTTGAATTATTCAATTCCAAAATATCCATTTATTTCCCGTTAAAACAACAGTATTTTTTAGTTTAAAACTCTACGGAAAAAACTTCTCATTGAAAGAACCGGATCCACTTCGAATCGGAGTTCCGATATGATTCATTTTTTGTGAAGCCTCATCGGTCAATTTTTTTGATGAAATAATATTAAACTGCTTTTGGATTCATCAAATTTTCGACTATGAAAATTAGACGATATTTTCACGCCAATTTCGTCTTAAAAAACGGAATCTGATAATGACTCTTATTATTTCCGTGTCTTTATCATTTTCAGTCTATAACTCTCCATGGGAGAGCATGATTATGCACGCCGGCCTGGTGGTGATTTATTAGAAATTAATCAAATATTGACTTAAATATTTAATGCTTTTGGTAAAATTGTATAAGTTATTATGAGCCAAAATAATGTTAAAAATAGCTCGAATAGCTCGAAATAGGGACGATTTTGTAGATTCAAATTAATGCTTAAAATGACCTAAAAACCGCTGTTAATTAGCTTATAATAATTTTGAAGGATATCTGGTTAGTAGAGTTAACTTGTTTGAATCGTTCTGAAACGGGATGCGTTTTTACTTTTGAAAAAGTTTAATTTCGATTATTATTCCGTCCTTATCCAGGGACCGTTTCAGTAAGTGACCAAGGCTTTTCTAGTAAGATCTTAATTTTCGACATTTTTTTATAACATTTTGTACGATGCTAGAAAACAATGTGCAGGCAGTCAGTAAATTTCGGTCTAGTATTTTCCAGAATCTGATTGAACGCCGATTCTTATTTGTGTGATAGGTTTGGACTAAGAATCGATGCGGTCATTTTTCAATTTCGTGTGTATTACTCCGAAAAAACTAAATTGCAGATTTTTTTTCTGATATTGACCTTTTATATCCTTCTTTGCACGTGAAGAGTTCCAAAAACGATTTTAGGAACTTAAGTGCAAAAAGTTTTATAAGTGATTTTTGCACTTTTATTGGTCATGGGCCGAATACCTGGATTTTGATTAAATTTTGGACGAGAAAAATCGTCCAAGCGTCAAGTTTTGTGTCAAATTCAAAAATTATCTGGAGTTATTCGGTCATGTGTACCATACCAGGTGTTTTCTTTTAATCTAACAGAATGCGTTATTATCTTATTTTTCCAATTGCTACGAATTCTCACAAAATCTGTGAGTTTTTTTATCAGATCACAAACTTCCCTACGAGAACCAATCAGAAATTCTTTAGACTTTTCATTTAAAATTGGACATACCGTAAAGTTCGTCATATAATATGTCTAATTTAAGTCTGCGTTTACAAATCCAGGCCAACGCCAAAACCAGCGGGTTGCCGAGCCAGCCTCAACGATGATTTCCATTCGCAAATTTAAAGATTATAATAAATGATTTTTCTGAAAAGTCGTATATTTAATTGCTGTCAGAAATTGTGGTATATTTATTACTCGAGGCAAACGCGAAAGTATTTGCTTTTAAATTGACATAAATCTCTGTTTCTTATTGAAGCTTTATGTGATTGACAATTATAAATCGCCAAAAATGTTGTGGAAAGCAGAAAATGATAATAACTCCAATAAAATCATAATTACATTGAGCTCTCCGCTCTTTGTACAGATTAGTGTGCGAGGACGGTTTAACCAGTAATCGGCATCAACGGATCAGAATAACTTGGATTCTGTAGTTTTGGCCGTGGAAAATTTCGACGGCGGAGACTGGACAAACCAAGCTTTCCGCCGAACATTTAGTTGAAATTAAAGAGGCATTTTTCTAAAAGTTGAGCGCGCAACGGGGAAAATAAGCAACTTTGACATATTTCAACAAATAAATAAACAGGGAGATTTTTGCGAATAATTCAAGAAGAGGGGGAAAATTCGATGTTCACCGGTGACCAAACTGGTTAATTGATTCAAATTATCGGTCATCAATTGAGTTGTAGCTTAGCTATTAGGTTCCCGCTGGTGACCAATTTGCTGGAGGCTGAAGCTGAAAAATACCGTCTCGAATATTTAGTCAATTTATCGTCAAACATTAACTATAAAAATGTTAAACACAACGTTCTTTGATCATAAAATTAATACGCCCAATGATCATGTTATGAAAGCTAATAAAGAATAAAAGATCCAATCTTAGTTGTATATATAGACCATGTCTGTCAACTTTCGTAAAGATCTGATTGTTTTAAATAGCTTGTGTTAAAAAGTAAAAAATATTTATAAATTTTATTTTCATATTTTTGTCACCACTTTCGAAACAGTATATTAAGAAATTTTAATAAACAGCCGTGCGTAAGTTTCAAACTAAATTCAAATTTTTAAATTTTCAAGATTTCTGAGTTTAAGAATATTTGCGAGCTATTTGTGAGGGTAATGTTCACCGCAAGCCACAAATATGGGATTATTGGATAAACCTCCATGAATAAATTAGATACTGACCGCGCCAATTCTGCGCAGGAGCGGTGCGCGGCTCAATTGAATGTCGAGATTAGTAGATGGCATTTTTCATGGACGTACAGTTATTTTGGTTTATAAAAATTTATGAGTTCAACTTTTTTACAGTGTGCTTGTAACGACCCTTGATCGGCCGCAAATAATTCATTTGTCCGAAAAATGAAATTTTGGATTTATTTTATTAAACATAAACCGAATACTCGCGATATACTAGCGAATGGTTGACTTTTGTATGGTATATAATACCCTTATATCCTTTTAAGGACAGTGGTTGGTGGTACTCTC
>SCLH01002195.1:63042-83322 GCA_004367855.1 Oikopleura vanhoeffeni | reverse complement strand
CACCGTTTTACCTGCACACATAGTTCGCATATCCCGATCCCGATCCCGGGATATACGGGATATTCTGCCACGTGACCATTTACCTACTGACGTGGAGTCTGAGTGAATGGTATTTTTTTATAACAAATACAGAAAAGACCCACGTTTCTGTCGATAAGGGTCTACCAGTGCCAAAATAACTTCAAAAATTTTTTCTAAAATTGAAGTATTTTTTTTTCAAAAAAATCAAATAAACAACTGATTTCTTACGAAATCATTTATACATAAACGATCCCATTTTTTTTTATATTTTCATAAACCAAAAAGGCGTTTTAAAAATAAAAAGTTTTTTCACGAAAAAAACGCAATATTTTTAAAAAATTTTTTTATTAATATATAATCGGGCTTTACGGAATCCGGCATAAAAGTTAAAACCCTTTAAGCTTGAGAAAACGGTGAAAATGTCCGGTAATCCACTCAAGGATATGAAAAAAATCACGCGAAACCCTCTATGAAAAGGGGGGCCGGGTTTTAGCTATCTTCTCGTCAAGTAAGCAGACCCTAAATGCCCTAGAACATGAGTTTTGTTGTTTTACACCTCATGCAGAGGGTTTTTTGAAAGCGTGGTTTATGAGCTCCACGGGCGATGGCACTTTGGACGAAAAAATTCTTAAACCCTAAATTTTGAATTTTTTTTGCGATGCTTAATCTTCGCATTTGGCCGAATTGATAAAACATCGGAAACGGACTTTCTCAATTTGACGGACCCAAGATGAAACATGGGGGTACCTTGACCGACTCCCTTTACTGTTAAAAATTGGTGAATTCGGGACGATTTTTAGACACACTGGAGAACAATCGAAAATTTAGCTATGTTCTGTACAAATCGTCCCCTACAGTTACCTATACACGGAAGGTCCCACGCAAGTTGAGAAAATTTTTGGATAAATTATTCTTTGCGGCCCGAATAAATCAGGCAATATTCCCGAGTTGTGGCCAAAATGATGGAGCTGGGGACAGTTGAGAACTTCAGACGCTTGTATTTAAGTATGGGTTCGAAACAACTATTCAGAATAATCTAGAGAAAAGCCAGCCGGTAAAGATCTAGAGGTATAAAAGAGATAAATAGATAAACTTTTACTTTTAGGGTTTCCTCTTTTCAATCAGACGCCACCGCCAATAAGCAACTTCCAGCCCGCTCGCTTCCAGTCCTGGTCTCCGGTCAAACGGAACATGGTACTCTGCTTTTGCTTCTGGTTGCCGCTACCTAAAACTTCATAAAGTTTAGGATTATTTAATACGCTATTTTATACTGGTCTCTCCTGTGCCACACAAATATAGCCAGATATACTCAACAAATAGCCCATTTCCGGTATTATGCGGTCTTAATTCGAAAGCCGGAACTGCCGTGGTAACTTTCTCTAAGAACAGCGTACCACTTGAGCTCAGCCCTTCGGAGTTTGTCTTGACTTAAAGAATACCTAAAACGTCTCCTTTATTATAGCATAACTTAGGGAGGCTGCTGCAGATAAACCGTTTTTACGCAACATTATTCGCATATCCGATTCCCGATCAATAACGGTATTCTGCCCAGTGGACCTTTACCTACTGACGTGGAGTCTGAGTGAACTGTATTTTTTATAAAATACAGAAAAAACCATGTTTCTGTCGATAAGGTCTACCAGTGCCTAAATACCTTCAAATTTTGATAAAATTGAAGTAAATTTTTTTTCAAAAAAAATACAAATAAAAATCTGATTTTCCGAAATCATTTTAAAATAAACGAGTCCATTTTTTTTTATTTCTTTTTCATAAACCCAAAAAGCGTTTTAAAATACATAAGGTTCTTTTCACGAAAACAACCAATATTTTTAAAAATTTTTATCTATATAAATAAATCGCTTACGGAATCGGGCATAACAACGTTATAAAAACTCTTTTAAGCTTGTTGAAGAAACCGTGAAAATGTCGAAATCCCTCACAATATGAAAAAAAAAATCACGCGAAACCTCCTATGAAAGGGGGGCCGGTTTAGCTTCTTCTCGTCAAGTAAGGATACAGACCTATGGCCCACTATGACATGAGTTTGTCGTTTTCACCTCATGCCAGAGGGGTTAATTTTAAAGCGTGTTTATGAGCGTACCAACGAGGGCGATGGGCACTTTGGACGGAAAAAAAATTCTAAAACCTCTAATTTTGAAATTTTTGCGGATGTTAAATTTCGCTTGGCGAATTGGATAAAACATCGGACTTTCTCAAGATTTTGACGACCAGATGAAACACTGGGGGGTGACCGACCGACTCCCTTATCTTACAAAATTGGGGTGGAATTCAGGGAACGATTTTTAGACACATCAATCGAAATTTAGATATAGTCTGTACAAAATCGGTTCCCCTACGTTCACGCCTATACACTGGAAGGTCAAACAGCAAGTTGAAAATTTTTGATAAATTATTTTGCGCCCGAATACATCAGGAGGCAGTATTCCCCGATTTTGGTAAAAATGATGGAGCTGGGAACAGTGAAGAACTTAGAGACTTGTATAAGTATGGGTCGAGACAACTATTACAGAAAAATGCGTAGAGAAACCACCGTAAAATGATTAGCAGTATAAATAGAGGACTAAATAGCATCAAACTTACTTTTTAGGTTTCTACTCATCAACGGCACCCGCAATAGCAACATTCCAGCCCGCCTCGCTTTCCAGTCCTGGTCTCCCGGTCACCGGAAGCTGGTACTGTCAGCTTTTGCTCTGGTTGCCAGGTTGCACCCGTAAACTTATAAAGTTTAGGTATTTAATACGCTATTTATACTGGTCTTCCTGGTGCCACACAAAATATACCAGTATAACCACACAAATTTAGCCCCATTTCCGGTTATTCTGCGGTCTTATTCGAAAGCGGAACTCGGGTGGTAACGTTCTCTTAAGAACACGTGACCACTTGGCTCAGCCCTTCCGAGTTGTCCTGACTCAAAGAATACTAAAACAGTCTCCTTTATTATAGCATAACTGGGCCGGTGCTGCAGATAAACCCGTTTTTTACCTGCAACATATCTCGCAATATCCCCGATCCCGATCCCGATATAACGGATATTCTGCCACGTGACTTTACCACTGACGTTTTTAGAAAAAGTTGTGGTGTTTTTGGCCAGTACCCTCTCAATGCTGATTTTGCCAGTACCACTCTCCTTAAGTAAAGTGCCCCGATATTTACAAATGTGATAAAAGGATAATAAGGGATATAAATGAGATAACTCCACGAAAATAATAGGTAGTATAAATTTTGTATGATTATCGGTCAAGTAAAGAGATTTAAATATTTTTCAGCCGTTTAAATTAAACTCATGTTGAACTATTTTTTGATGAGTGTTTTTTTGGGTTTTATAATTACATTCTCCTGGATTTAAATAAACAAAAGCAATTTGAAATTTTTTAATACATATAATTTTACATTTTTGGTTTTCCTGACGTTTTTGCTTTATTAAAACATAATCATGCATTTTGAATCAATTGAAAATTTTTTTTTAAATAAAACACAACAAGTCAAGTTTCAGCAATATTTTACGGAGTTTTTTTGAAAAATTTCGGCTGAATCGCTAAAAATATCTTTGCCCTGTTTCAAAATCACAAAAATATTTCTAGGTGTTTTTGTTTAAATGTAGATTTGGTCTATTACATACGAATAAAGTAAATCTGTCTGAATCTCAATCTAACATAAACATATTCGTGAAATTTTTGTAGAATAGAAAAATGAGATTTGTAAAATTCATTTTCTTTCTGTAATTCAGTTAATTTTTCAAGGTGTTTTGGTCATTTTTGAATTCTTCCATGAAGAGTTCTCCTAGTTTTGTAGTTTTTGCATGTTTGAAAAATGTGCTTCTAAAATGCCCAATGATTCAAAGCTGCTGATGGTCTTGAGCGCGTACTTTATAGTTTTCTTTAACCCCTGAACAATGTCGGCTGAAGAGAAACTGCAGGTGGAAAATTTATAAACACAGTTTGTAACTGTAAAAGTCCCATTTATAGGTTTGTCTCAGTGTGGGAATCTTATTATTTACCTATATATGTGTCATATAACAGTAATGTTGTTTTTTTTTCGCGGGAACAAAAAGTAAACAATTGGAGAATTCTCCCTAAATATGACAATCTCCGTCAACATTATCTTCTTTCCCCTAAAAAAACACATACTGTATGTGTAGTTGTGTTTTTTGGTTGAGTGCAAACATAATCTCAATCGTCCGGGAATGCTCGTCTAACCTCGAGGAGAATTCCTCCAAATCATAAATTTCTTGTTTGCACAAAATAAAAACACCTCCTGTAGGTTGCCACAATATTTCTCAACATGTCTGTTTAACTCGTAGACTTGAGAAGTTCAATACAACCCTTAGACTTTATTTGGGATAGTCGCCATTCTTTTAATCGGGTCATATGGAGCAAGTTTCATTATTAACATACATTTGTTATAACTTGCCACTTTTGGCAAGCTTTCAGGAGGTTAAATGCGGGTTCTACTGCACAAGAATCAACCACAAAATGTATTATTATGTCATAATTTTATGGTGAGCTTTCTAAACGGGAAAAATGGAAAAATGAGCACAAAACCGCTTTGGTTTGTTGCTCGACAGTAATAAGGCCGGCGCGAAAACAACCAATTTTGTCTCTTTCGAGATCGGTATTCTGTCACAGCTCCACCAGAACCAAATTGCAGTGCCTTTGGCTCGAATTCTTTCTCTTGTTGCTTCCACCATTTAACAACGACGCCCCAACCTAAGTAAATTGGCTTTTTAAAGGTTAAACCGAACCTGTTTTTATTATTATTTATTTTTTAATTTGAAATTTCCTAGATTCCCTGGGTCATATTAAATTCTAACCCCTCTCCCCCCAGATTTGAGGACAGGATTTTAAATTCGAGACATTCTTTTTTTTTTTTTGCTTTTCCTTTTTCCCCCCTTCCCAAAAAATCGAACTTTTTGCAAAATTGAAGGTCGCTGAGAAGTGGGACCCATTTCTTGCAAACAAACTGGCAAACAAAAGCGCCAGAATAAAATTAGTTTTTGTATTTTTCCCAACGTTCATGTTCTCAAGATAATTGTATTTCGATTTTGTGAATTTATTTTTGATCAAACTTTTTTCACGTGAGTCCGTTTACGTTTTCTGAAGGAGGGGATTCCGCACTTTCTGGAAGTTGTCCAACCCTAATTTTATTGGCGAAAAGATTCCCGATTTTTTCGGTAAAAACATCATTTTAAATTCAATTTTTAGATTTCTTTTGTTCGGTTTTTGCTCAAAAATTTTTTGGCGGTTGTCCTTTCTTATTTTTTAACGATCGGAGTCCGCAGTTTTTTTGACGTTGGTCCGATAATCGATTAAAACCAATGAAATTTATATTTTTGCTCTTTAGCGGCCAGTCCTGGTTGAAATTCGTAGAAAATTCTGGCTTCGAGAAAAAATATAATATAAACCTTTTTCAATTAATCGAGACTGAAAGCTTTCGATATAAGTTTGCTTTTTGTTAAAAGTATCTTTGATGTTTTCTAGAACGGTCGGAGAACTATTGGTTCTTGAGACAAAAATGGATATGTGTACTATTTCAAAACATAGAGCCTGAACCAGAAAAAAATTACACAAGAAATTCAGGTAAACAGGTTATCCATCGCATTTAGTCTTTTTTTGCGCCGTTTTTTTTAGATACACCGGTCAAGTCTTATTATGATGCAAAAACTAATGAAATAAACGACAAATTAAAATTCAAGTAAAGCAGGCATTAGTTTTAAATATTTTTTTAAAAATATTTTCTTTTTTGTTCATAGAAAAAATTTAAACATAGCTTATTTTTATTTATACTTTTCACACCGATTCCATTATATGAAATTATAACATCAACTATTTTAACTTAATTTGATTTCTAACGTTAAACCAATAGTCAAATTAAGGGATTTTTAATCTCAAAATAAAACTATTTGATTGTTCTAGCGGTAATTTTAGCTATAATTTGGTTAGAAAATTATTAGTTATTATACATGTAATTATACTTAGGTTCGCGTAAGATGCTTCACGGTGAGTCACTAATCGCGAGCCGTTGCACAATTAGGGCCTGACTCAGAGGCAACTCTGAAAAATAGGCAGAGAAAAACATCCTCGATGATTACAACTCTCCCACAGCACCCAACCTTCTTGATAACTTGATTGGACCGGGGATATTAACAAAAGTGTGAATAAGGGATATTAACCTTGAAAAATTTTTCCCCAGTTTTTATTGTTAATTTACAAATAATTTTTAATCGTTATTTTGACAAATAATTTTATCGTTAATTTAACAAATAATTCAATAATGTTAAATAAATTAATTAAATCAATTATTAATCAAAACATGGTAGGTTAAGGAAATATGTAATTTCGTTAAAAAATCAATAAAAATGATATTCATGGAACGGGATGATATTCTCCGCGCGTTTCATTATTCTTCGCTTACATAATGTTAATTTGACATGTCATTAAAACACTGGGTCAATGACCAGTGGTTCCATGACACTTTCGATTTAGAACTTTTGAGGTTTTGTGACCAACCATTCTCGGTGAAAAATATTTTGTCCGGCGATCCCTGGCAACATGTGTTTATTTCAGGTGTGTAGCTTAGAATTTCAAGGTACCACGTGAATCCTGGTATTCACTTTACACATCTATCCTGTTAAAGATGTGTATAGTGAATAACCCAGGCATCACGTGGTACTTGAAATCTAAGCTACACCTGAAATCAACACATTTTTTGCCAGGGCAATTTTTGCAGTGATAGACAATACACAGTTTCAACATTAGTGGTTTTTCTGAACAGAAACATAAAAATGTTGCGATTTTTGTCGGGAAACACGATAACGTGAAAACTGTGTCAAAAAAAAAAATTTTGGTTGAATAACTTACAGACCGTCATTCTGACCGAATTAGGAGCAAAATCCATGTCTCACGGTGGGACTCTCCCTATACAACCATTAACGCGGGATTACACTTATTCCATGAAATGGTTGACCTACATTGCGTTTCATTATGAAAAATTCCCTGACTTCTCACGGCAAAACAACGCCTATACTATATTGAAATATAGGCCTATAGCACCTTTTAATTTTATTCCGAATTTACATTATAAATTTGGCTCAAAATGATCCCAAATGAGATGAAATGGCACTAACCGGTGTTACAAAAAAAGTGTTTTTGTAAATTCACTATAGTTAGAAATGATATTCGCTGACAACAACAAATTGGATGCCAAAAAATTCAAAAAGTGCTCGGCCGAATTTTTGGATTTAAAATTTTAAAAAACCATTATAAAATGTGGACCTGGTCTGCGGAAATTTTTTAAAATAATTTCATAAAATCGAAAAAATCACAAATAAAAAAAATTTTATTATATTAAAAGAGCCATTTTAAAATATGTTGCATCTTGTAAAAATTGAAGTTTGCTATTTCTCATGTTAATACTACATATTTAAATAAAAAATCAGAAAAAATTGTTGGACAAAAAATACGGGAAATTTCAAAATGTTTAGGAATTTTTAAAATTTTTACGGATTCAAAATTTAAAATTTGAACTGAAATATTTCTAAAATATATTAAAACTGTTTTTTTAAAAGCTGGACATATGTAAATATTGTTTCAGCTAACGACATAAGCATAAAAAAATAATTTTATGTTTGCTTAAGTAGAATTGAACTCAATCTGGCGAGTTTTGCCGGGCCATTATAAGAACATCGAATAACAACAAATTGTCAGTAACTAAAAGATGACCTAATTTCTGCTATGGCAGCATTTCAGTTGAACCAATTATTTCTTCTGTATTTCAAGGTTTAAAGAATTCATAGCTGGCGAAGACCTTTAATATAACAATTTTCAAAAGTATTGGTGTTCCAATGCAAACTGGCGTTCAGCATATTTAAAAATTTAATCTAGTTTTTTCTCGTGTTCATAAATTGCACATTGTATTTCGCATTAATTGATTAGAAAGTTTCAAGTTAAAAACTTTCTTACTTTTTTATTTTGCAAATTACCAATTATAAGTTGTTTTTCAAAGGGAGATGAAGCGATATTGGAAATATTTTGTTGAAATTTGCAAGAATGGTACTGGCACGGGTTTATCTGCAGCACCTGCCCTAAGTTATGCTATAATAAAGGAGACTGTTTTAGGTATTCTTTGAGTCAGACAACTCGAAGGGCTGAGCTCAAGTGGTCACGTGTTCTTAGAGAACGTTACCACCGGAGTTCCGGCTTTCGAATAAGACCGCAGAATACCGGAAATGGGCTATTTGTTTGGTATACTGGTATATTTGTGTGGCACAGGAAGACCAGTATAAAATAGCGTATTAAATACCTAAACTTTATAAGTTTAGGTAGCGGCAACCAGAAGCAAAAGCAGAGTACCAGTTCCGGTTTGACCGGAGACCAGGACTGGAAGCGAGCGGGCTGGAAGTTGCTATTGGCGGTGCCGTCTGATTGAAGAGAAACCTAAAAGTAAGTTTATCTATTTATACCTCTAATCTTTACCGGTGGCTTTTCTCTAGATTATTCTGAATAGTTGTGATTTGAAATGACAATTATTCAGAGCGATCTAGAGTTAGCGTAGGCGGCGTATGGTGACACTTATGACAGATTGCGTCACCAAGGTCGGTCAGCCAAAATAACATGATCGGCCTTGGTACCGTATATCATGATGAAAGGGACGGCATATTTACAAAAGTGTGATAAAAGAATATCAACGGCAATCGGCCGTTTTTATGGCACTCTCTTAAGCTGGTAATTTTGCAAATATCCTTGGTGGCATCCTTGGTGGCATATATTCATCAATATTCATATAATCAATATGTCTGTTTTCGACATAAATCCTGTTTTTATCAGGCAAGTATCCATCATATAAATAGTCGTAAACAAAATCAAATTGTTTATAAACTGGTTCGAAAACCCCGTAAAGAGCGTCGCCGATATCACGCGGACTGCTGGGTGCGAACCCATTGAACGTATCAAACTCTGTCAAATTCTCAGGTATTTTTGTTCCGCCTTCTTTCATTTCATTGATGACTTTATCAAATAATCCAGGATTTTTACAATTATGATTATTTGATTTGAATAAAAGTTTAACTGGTTCCACATCTTTTGTGCGAATAACAATAGCGAGACCATAACTTAATCAAAATTTAATGATTGTTATTATGAAAACAATTAATTAATTGGGTGGAATCAACTTGAAGATCTTTCAGTGAGGTTGTGGACCACAACTTGTGGTGCCACTATCGTTTATTTTCGCAATATAAACGCTAATTACTTATACATCATGAATTTTTGTTTTCGGGATTTCAGGTTATTAGTGACTTTTTGAATTATACTATATATATACTACTATATATATAATACTATATAATATTTTTAACTTTGGTTATTAGCAGAGGGTCAGATCTTCAAATCAGTCTTTTCAAAATTTTTAAACAGGGTGTGAGGTATTTCCCTTCTTTTTCCAAATTGGATAGACTTGATTTCCGCGGTTTTGATTGGTTGAAACTGAGAATAAGTTTTTGCAAAAATTAACCGTTTTCATTAGCGTTCTCATCACTCTCCAATTTGGAAAAAAGAAGGGAAAAATATTACACCCTGTAACTTATTTTGTTTTATTTTGAGCCCAGATTCAAAATACAAAAAACCATTTAGTACCCCCTTAAGGGGTACTGATCGCTGGAATTGAATTTTCTTGATAGAAAATTAGCGAAACAGGGCTTTGAGGATAACAGTCAGATAAGCCATCTTGTAAAACTATCCTTTATCTTTTAAAAAAATAAATCTCGTTTATTTGTTGGATGGATACCTCCTTCAAACATAAGCGACACAAGAGGACCTAAGCCATAAAGGTTAGACTATCTCCTCCTAGCTTTTATGTTGAAATTGGCTGAAACTTTTTTTGAAACTTTTTTGGCAATTAACCGTCGAAAAAACTATCTCCTCAAAATTTTTTTTTTAATTTATCCATTTCCAAGCTTGCTCATACAAATACGAACAATAAATACGGTCATTTTTTTGGATTTCAAACTAAAACTCGATATATGATTTTTGAGGACCCGATTTTTTCTGAAAATAAGCTCAAAAGACAGCCTCGAAAACACTGATCAGAAAGTTGGCTTACGTCAAAGTCAAATTTCGAAGTTTTAGTGGTTAAATTTGAGCAAACGTCATTTTGAACTTTATTTCGAAGAAAATATTAGAAAAAACCCGAAGAATTCGAAAAAAAATTTCATAATTTGGGCGGTAGTACACTTTGTTATTACCCCCAAATCAATGTTGAGCATTTTCAAAGCCGAAAGACCTAATAAATCCAGCGACCTGTACCTCCTTAATTAAGATATAAAAAAATCTTGGTATTAATATTTTTGTTATTAACCCTTGTGAGCATATAAAAAAAAATCCCGCCAAGGCACCAGAGCCACAATTGTTGCTATACTTTGAAATTGGTTTTTAGAAAGATTAAGGCAGTTGGAGTTTCATTTTTCACTGCATAAGGAAGTTGAAAAGTAATATTTTTACATCCAACATTTTTTATCCTAGAATTTTAATTTTTTGTTCTAGAAAATATAGTAAGAAAAGCAAGGTATACCGTATCACGTGATACAAGGTGACAGTTGTCATCCCAAGTTATTTTTTGTCGGAAACGATGCACAAGTATATGGCCTACGTCATAGTTTTATCCGCTTTGATTTATGTTTCATAAATCGAAAGTAATTATTAAATAAGTACAAAAATTTGGATGGACAATGTTAATTTTTCCTTATAAAATCAGATTGTTACATTTTTTTTATTTTACTATTTTTGAGTAAATATGGTAATGGAGTACAACTGTGAGAAATTTTTAATTGCTTAAATTCTCGTTAATAATCATTAAATTTTTTCATGGGATACTTGAAGTTGAAAATTTCACTTACGAAAATCGGCCCCTAGATACTAATAAATTTGTATTTTAACTGTTATGCGTGCACAAAACACTTTCCAAAAAACTGGCTGTTGTCACATTTGTATTTTTTGTCTATTTCCGAAATAATTTTTTCGGAAGTGAAACATAGGCAAAAAATCCTAACGAATCAACTCGTCGTAATAATGGATCCAAACATTCGAAAAAAGATTTCAATTATCTTTTTGGAACCAAATCAAAAGTCTTAATAATGTGTTCGAAAGAAAAGATTCGACGATCCCGTTTTTTGCTTTCTTTGGATGAATTAAGATATGTTTGAGCCACTATTTTGCTCTGTGCTCACAAGGCTTAAACAGTTTCTACCAGATTTCTTACCAGATTCTAAAAAAGTATAATAAATCTTCAAAAACTTTTTTGTCCTCCATTTTTATTTAATAATAATACATTGTAATAATAATAAACAATTAATCGTATCTTCATGATCTAGAGACATCAGGTCGTGAACTGTATAAAACTTTGGTGACTGCGAGATTTTCGAAAAACTCGCAGTCAAAAAACAACAAAATAGAAAAACTATTTTTTTTGACTGCGTGTTTTCTCGAAAAGTTTGACTGCGAGTTTTTCCTTTATACAGCTAAACTCGTAGTCAAAATTTGTTGTTGTTGACTGCGAGTTGACCCCTTACCGTTTCAATGGCAAATTGTCACAAAGTACAAATCGTTCGAACAAATTTTACAGAATTATTTTGTAAAAACGTATCTCCTCCCTGAGTTTGGAAGATACAACAATGATTTGTGACCCATAAATTATGACTAATATAAACCCGACAGAACTTGAGCAGATCAATCAGATAAAACTTGGGTTAAATTCTCGGATTTGGTTTTAGCATCACCAAAAAACAGTATTTTGACCGTTTATGAGGGGTCTCAATCAAAATGTATCTCCTCTCTGGATTTGAAAGTAACACATTAACAACCAACATGAATGTGCAGCTGTAGAGTCCTTGCACATCAGTGAGAAAAGTTTTGTCCGAATTTCTATCATAGTTTTTCATATATTTTGTTTTGATATTCCAAAAATAAAGAATTTTAACGTTTTTGATACAAAATATTTTTGAAACAATCAAAAATTGCTTTCGAGACCATTTTTGACAATAAAACGAGTACCAAAATGTTTGTAGCTTTTCAAATTTACATAAAAAGGCAATAAATGAAATTGATAAAAAATAAGTTCCCAGAACCTCATTTTGCGACGACCACCCCCTTAAGAACATTTCAAAGAGCATTTTTGATCAGTTAATCGTCCGCTTGATTTCAATTGTATTTTTACTCATCACGAGACACTTTTTGTCGAAATTCACAGCGAAACTGACCAAAAAATCATATTTCATATTTTAACAAAAAATTCTAAAAATCTCGTTCCCATTTTTTGAGCATAGTATGAAGAATACTGAGTTAAATAATCTGATCTTGTCGAAAATCAATTATGCCCAAGAACGAGAGCATTATCAGGTCAGGGGGTCAATATCTAGAGAGGGGCATTGTCCATAAAACAACTGAACAATGTTATTTTCATCACATAGCTACATCAAATATTATTTCTGGAAAATAAAAATTCACCTGGAATTGACAAAATTTTTGTATGTTTCAAGATTGTATGGATCATCAACGATTATTTGGTCGACAAAATTGTTCTCACGCATCATCCATATTATCTCATTTTCATTCACTGATTGTAATTTTTGGACAAACCAATAGTATGAAGTATTTTGTGGAAATCGATGATGACAATTTATTAGCATTTTTTCAGTTCTTGCTATCATTGAGAAATATCCTGGTCCCTTTGATGGATTATAAAGATCAAAGTTTTTTTCGTAATTTTTCAAACAATTTGATTCACATCTGGCATGGAAAGGATAGTTCATACAGAAACTTTGAAAGTCCACTTTATTTTGAACTTCAAAAAATAACAATAGTCCAAATAGTAAGCAAGAAAGTATTGATGTTGATGTATGATGACTCGTCGAAGAAAATTTAAAATTCTCTGAATTTATTGCAAGAATAAGAGCTATATTTTGGGATATACTAAGTAAGGAAATTGAATATCTTTTTAATAGATAAGTGGCCGCAGTCGTTCAGAGGCGATTTTGAAAGTCTTTGATGGGCCCAAATGATGAGTCGAAAGATATGTCACTGAGAATCTTCCTAAAGATTTTTCGAAGAAAAACTTAATATGACCAAAAACGGGTATTAACGGATAATTTTTGTTTCATTAGATTTTTATCTAATGAAAGTTCACATGTCCACGCCAGTTTTTTTATATCACTTACTTCGAAATGTTTTGTCATTAATCAAGCAAATAACTGGTCTCACTCAAAAAATAATTTTTTTTTGTGAATCTAGTCTCAGAAAAAAAGCTCCCTGATTTTCTGAAATTATTTCAATCTATAATTTAGTATGCTCAAAAGATGCGCAATAATCGATTTTGTGGTGAAGGTTTTAGCATTTATAGGCCTTGTAAGACCACTGGTGGTGCTACATGCGATTCAATGTTTTGGTGATGTCAACAACACCACGGTTTTAACCAAAAATTTCGAAAAAAACTCGTGAGAAGATGTTTGTATTGTTGTTTTCTAGCCTGACAAAACAAAAGCCCAAAAAATGATGTAAATAGACAGAGAAAATTGTTTATTAGAGTTTCTTGGGGACCATTATTAAATGTTTGTGTGTGTGCGTAGATGCGATTGTATCAAATTTCTGTATGTTGTGAAATGACCGCGATGGTTGGTTCTGTAAGTAACAAATGTTTTTGGAATATCACCTTCGCTAGTTTGGCAAGAAATGATCTTGGAAAAAGCTCAAATTTGCGACCTACTTTCTTACGCCTACTACCTTTAGCCACTTCCTTAAGCCATGACACTTGGCTTGCAAATTAAGCCAAAGTCAAGCCCAAAGTTGGTGCCGAGGTCTGATTCTGAGTACCCTCAATAGCCTATTTCTGATTTTGTATAATTTTCAACAGAATGTTTTCCACTATAATTTTAACCTGTGGTTTTACTGCTGGGTCAAACGTTCTTTTTGTGCAACTTTATTTTTCAACTTATCGGCGATTGGCAAAAATAAGAGTTTTTTATTGCTTAACCCTCCGAGGCATGTAGCGTTTCGGAAGGCTATTTTTCGAGCGCTTATTACGGGAAAAGTAAAAGTGCTTACAACTTTATTCTTATTTAGTCCTCGAGATTTGGAAAAGACTAACTTAAATAGTATGTAATTTACATGTTGACTTTATTAACCCTTGGAGGCTCCTGCGCCACTTAAGTGGTGCGACTGTGAGAGCTTATTACGGGAAAAGTAAAAGTGATTGGAACTTTATTGTACTCTAATCCTCGAGATTAAGGATAGACTTGAACTTTAATAGTATGTAACTTAATAGTATGTAACTTAATAGTATGTAATTCACATTTTTACTTTATTAACCCTAAAGAAAAGTGACATTTACAAATTGTGCTTCAACCTACGCAATTTTTTGTGAAGAAAAAGAAAACGTCAAAAGAAAAATTGATAATGGAAAAGATTGAAAATTTAATTTTCTAAAAAGTGACTTCCTCCGAAATATCCTTCAATTCTCGGTCCTTAATCTACAGGTGTTTTCCAAAAAATAACCTGACCTACGCAATTTTTCGAAACCACTTTCAAAGAAATAAAAGTTAACTCAGAGCCGTCAGGACAAAGATTGAAAATGCAGCAGTTTCAGAAAATTATTTCCTGAAAAGTGAATCATTCAGAAGAAACCTGCAATTTCTAAGTGATTAAGAATTTATAATTATTCTGCTTTTATATCGAATGGGCGTCTTTATCAAGTTTGAATGTTGACCTTCTTTAAAAAAGGTTGATACGTGGTGTTGTTACCGCCAAATAAATGAAAACACTTCTTGCGCTAGATGTGGTCATCTTAAACCTAAAATTGTTGATACTGTTTTCAAAAAATCGATGATTTCGCATCTTTTAACCCGTGTGAGCACAACACCTTTATAAAGGTGACTGCAGATTTAAAATTATCTAAAATATGCAAAAAAACCATCGTAGAATTGTCTCCTTCGGATTACATTATAAAGAATTTTGCAAGGATTTCAAAAAAGTGACTTATTTTTTTCCAATCTTTTACCTCTAAAAAAATTAAATGCGACCTATTGCGTCAATTAAAATTTGAAAGTAGACAGTTTTAGGAAAGTGTTTTTTTCCATGGTTGACACCCAAAACAAAGATTAATTGGTATACAGGAACAGATATTTTTTTTCAAAAGTGATATTTCAAAATTTTCAATTTTAAGTACAGTATGTGTTTTTTTAGGGGGAACAGAGTATCAAGGGACCGGAGAATTGTCTATATTTAGGGAGAATTCTCCCGAATTGTTTACTTTTTTGTTCCCGCGAAAAAAAAACACCATACTGTATTTCACGAAAATATTTTATTTATTAAAAAATTAATTCGAGCAATTAAATATTGTCCACAGAGTCACTTGATTAGTATATGGACCCAGAAAAATATCAGAATGTACGTATCTGCTTTTATGGGGGAAAATAACCATTTTTATTGAAAAAATGTGTGATTTTTTCATCAAAATTTTAAACCTATTTAAAATAATTTTTGATGATTATATATAAATCAAATCAGAAAGAACGATAACATAGGTCAGATCCTTGTGCATCGATTCCAATACCAAAATAATTTGTGAACACCACTGTGAGCTTGTATCACGTGATATTGCTGTACCTTGCTCTTATCATTAAATTTTCTAGAACTAAAAAATCAAAATTCTAGAATATCAAATGTCGGATGCAAAAATATATCGTTTGAACTTCCTTATGTAAAAAAATTGAAACATCTAACTACTTGGGCTTTCTGTAATACCGCGCTTGAACAGTCACCTTTATAAAGGTGTCGTGCCTTGGCGGAACTTTTTTTTCTGTGCTCACACGGGTTAAGCATCCTTTATCATAAATTCAAATTACTTCGATTTTTGAGCACAATAATCTTGCGGGATATACTCAGGAATAATTCCTACAACCAGTAAAATGCTCTTTATCGCTAGGAGGATAATGCTGAAGGTTTGAATGCGATACCTAACATATTTCTAAAGTCATAGTTTGGTTGAATTATCCCCAGGTTTACTGTGACTGTCATAACGGGTCAAAAAGTTATTTTGTTTGTTTATTTACGGACAACACAGTGAGGACTACTTATATGTAAAAAATTAGCGCGGACATACTAGGTTTCGTTACAAAAAAAAGTATATTGTGGGAAAATGACAATTGTTTGCATTTCAAACTACGCTAAATGTCCATTTTAAACTTTTCAAAAATAGGAAAGTATGTTTTCTTATGTAACTTGACCTTGCAATTACATTTCCGGGGTCAAAAATCACTTCTTGGCAGGTTTATGTTTCGACCAATCAGAACTTTCCCAAAATTTGGAAATTTTTTATGAAAAAAAAAGAAAAAAAAATAACCGTAATATTTCCTACAAAATGGCTATCTTTATTTTTTCTGAATTTAAGCCAACAAAATGGTTACCGAATACGGCAATATACACGATATTTTAAGAAGTATACTGTTAGCAGTAAACCGAATCATAAAGTAACAAATTGAAGAGGAACTTATAAGTTTTGTCTCAATACCCTCAAAGTTGAGCTTTGATACATCGGAGGCCCAATATCGCCGAAAGTGTTGCACTAGAAATATTCGGCGATTTTGGGGAATTTCGGCGATAAGGAGACGAAAATATTTTTCTTCGTTCAAAACTGGAAAACGCAAGGGCGTTCGAAATGACGTCATAATTTGATTTTTTAACACTCACATCCAAAACGCCATTCGGGACGCTTTTTTGGGCGCTTATTACGGGAAAAGTTAAATGCCTGAACTTTACGGTTATTTGGTCCTTGAGATTGAAGATAGAAATTTTTTTCGACAGGTCAAAACAAAAATTATTCGTGAAGGAAATTCAAAAATAAATTTTCTAAACCGTGACCCCCTCAGAAATAACCTGCAATTTTTTGTCGTCAATCAGCAAGTGTTTATCAAAAGCAGAACCTAATCTAGGCAATTTATCGATTTCTGGTCTCTAATCTGGTCTCTAATATACCCTTTCGGAACGGAACTCCATCTCAAAAACGCTTACTATCTCTATAGCACGTGTTCGAATCCCACTAATGTTGTATAAGTGATTATATTGAATATAATTGATATTGAAAAGGCAATATGTGTTTTCTATAATGGCTCTGGGTGTGAGGGGGGTGAAACAGTTTTACGTTCGGTTTTTAATAAAGTAAACAAAAATGTGAAGACTCACAAAGAGCACCAAACTCAATCTGATAAAAATTTTAAAAAGTAGATTTGAGATACTTAATCTTGAAACATGACGTCATTCATGAGGCCCTTCAAATCATTTTTAAACAGAAAGTTTGAAGTCCACGCAATTTTGCAATATTGTTTTTTTGACGATATGGGCAATGGCCGGAATTAAGCTAAAAATCGCGAAATTGCGTAATGTTTTTTCAGCGATATAGGGACTCCTCTTGTGGTGGCTTTTATGTCTCGACTAATTGGTTAGCGATTCAAAGAAGTAGGTTTTGCTTATCAGACTGTTTTCAGTTATAATACACCTTTTTCTCGATGATATGTAAAGATGGTCTTGAAAAATCATGCTCAACTTGAAAGAGTGTTCAAGATCAATTCATACAATTTAACTTACGTCCCCACAAAAACCCTGAAGTAAATTCTTCAAAAATTACTTAAAAGCTATCTCCTTCTTTATTTTTCATGTATTTGTTTCATTATTTTGTGTAAAACTCCTGAGGAGCAAAACAAATAATTAACTAAAATCGTTTTTTCGTCATTGTGCTTTTGACGGACAATTTTGTTTTCGTTTTTTTTACCTTCAATTGTTTTTTTGATTTTATTAACAAAATCAGGAAAAACTGGCTCGACACATATCACTTCTTTGGAATCTTATACAAAACAAAAGATAAAAATTGGAGAAAAAATAAGCTTTTAAGCGTTTTTTGAGGAGGCTTATCTAAGATTCCAGTGTGTGCGTAGGTTGGAATGTACCAGATTTCAATAAGTGTTAAATCATCTTTAAGACTTGTTTCTTTAAGTGGAGTTGTTTTTCACATACCAGCTTGGCTAGATTAGCAAAAAACTACGTCTCAAAACATAAAAAACAGCACAATCAGCGAGATACACTCCCTCATAGTTACAATATATTTACAAAACGGCTTTCTCGTAAGTTTAAAATCTATCTCCGCCCTGATTGAATGATCGATATCCGGTGAAATAATACACAACACGTGAATATACCATGTAAATATTTAAAGATGAGCTTATTTCGATCCCGTTAAAAGGAACGGTAAAATTTACTTAATTTATTATCAAAGCATCATCAAAGACTCAGGTTTTTGCAATCTTAATTTCGAAATAAGATTTTTAATTTTGAATAAAAATTTCACATGAAGATGCTTGAAATACCCTTAAAATTAAGCTGACAGTTTTGGATTGCAATCATCTTCTTTCTTCGAGAATTAAATAAATCAAAACATGGGAAAAATTAGATTATATATCCTCTATTCACACATTTGTAAATATCCCGGCCCAACTTCTCAAAAACACAAAACATTTCCTAATCAGGGCCGGGATATTTACAAAAGTGTGAATAGGGGATATAACAATGTTCAAAATCAAAGGTGAAGTTTAAATATATCCCAATCTATACTGACGTCCACCAGTAAAAGTAAAGAAAAGACTCCAATTATACGTCTCAAACGAATTTCGGTGAAAATATAAGGCTTATCATTTTGAAAATCACTTTTGTAGCTTTTTCAAGAGAACCAATTATTTGTCTTTATCTCATTTTTGACGAAAATAGATAAATCAAAAAAGAATTATGCATCGAACGGCCAAAGGCTATCATAATTACAGTTTTTCCTTAAATTTTGCCGGTCGATAAACGGACACATAAGAAACATGAAGCTGAACAAATCAAGATTTTATTACGTTGGAATTACTCACGTTTGATTAATCTTGGTATGTTAAAAATGCAATAAGGCAAATGAGTAGGGTCTACTTGAAAAACCTACCGAAAGTGCAATTTTTTTTCTCTTTTAATATGGTAAATATTTAAATAAAGAAAAAAAAATTGTCACTGACTACAACTCTCCAAAAGTCAATCATGCGCAAAAACGGATAAGGAAAATTAACATTTTTGCACCAAAATTTATGGGAAAACATTTTTTCAAAACCTTCTTTCGTCAAAATAATTTTTTCAATTTTAAAGTTTAGAAAATCATAAGAAAATCGAATTACGTTTCAGTTGAATTTAGTTGTAAGACCTTCATATTAATTTCGAAATGACTATTTTCTTACCAAAACTTTATGTTTATAATAAATGATTCATTTTGACGAAAAAATTATTTTGACGAAAAAAGTTTTTGACGAAAAAATATTTTCCCAAATTTATCTATGTTCTTGTTATCGCAGTATAAAAGTTTCCCAATTATATTCATACACATTTAAAGCCTCAACTGACATGTTGTTTATAAATTCTGATGTACATGTTACTTATCCGATAGAGGAAAATTGGTCGTTAAGGGAAGTCAATTATACTGATTTTAAAAGTCTGTCACAAGAATAATCTAGATTAAAAAACACAGGGCTGATACGTATGAAAATTTAAAATAGATGTTTATAATTTACAACTTAAAAAGTACTCAAAATAAAAAAACCATATCTTCAATTCAGTAAGTTGTTTTTATCGGTAGCACTTTAATGATACAGTTAATGATAAAGTTTTAATTTCTTAGAAAACCTTTATTTGTTTGAATTGGTCACACTAATTTCTTGCCATTTAATGGAATTTTAATTTGTGAGTGATAAACTATAGAAATTAGTTTGAATTTAATAATTAAAACATAAGGGGAAGTAAAGTTTTGCATGAGAGCCTTGAAATAAACTCAAAAACCTGTTATTAGATTTTTTGAGGCAAATTGATAACGATCTTTTGAAACTGATAGTCAAAGAACGTATTTGCGGTTGAAAAAATCTTGAAATAATTTTCTTATCTTCTAAAATCATTGACGGAAAGGCGTTTTCTGACAAAATATGATTCTATTTTGAAGATCGGTCCTAATGGGCCGGGCAATCAGTTATTTTTGATGATTTTTCCTAATATGCGAATTGCATATTTCAATTTTTGTTCATATATCCTATATTGAACGGAACTCCATCTTAAAAACGTTTTCAACGTCAGCACTTGGGATCGAATCCCAGAGTGGTCTTCTCTTTTTTGATAGTGTAAATAATATAAATAA